>PVLD010003596.1:0-139798 GCA_004027595.1 Dinomys branickii
CCTGTTTCATTATTGGTAATTCATTCCTGAATTGCTCTTGTAAGGATTCTATTAGTTTCCTATTTTCTTCTAGAATTTTGTCTATTTCTCGTCTGTGTAGATGGAGCATTTCTTCCATCATTGTTTTTATTTTCTACATTCTTTACAAGGTTTCTGAGGATAATAAACATGCTAACTTACTTTTCCTATTGATTAGAATGTCCAGTGATTTATCTTCATTCTGTGAGATGTGTAGGAATGGGGAACAATGAATGTTTATTAAATAAATGTCTATAATAACACAGTACCAATTGTTCTTTTTGTCACATTAATGGTTACATTAGCAAATGTCACTACAAATAAATAAGATCAATTTCAAGCTCAGTGTTGTCTGATTTGAAACCCTGTATTCTTTCCATGACATCAAGCTTTCTCCATAGAGGTATTCAATGCATGTGAAACTAATTCCATTTGTATAGTGATGAAAAATGAATCTGTAAGCAGACTAGGTGGTAAAATAGAGAAAAGTACTTTGTGGATTACTGTAGGAGAAATTTTGGCTGAATCTCTTGAGAGCTGTTGTAGATCTTTAAGGCAAAGATACAAAAAATAAAATTAAAACATGATGTGCTAAGGTCTAAAGAAAGATTTAGAAGGAAGAGCAGCCAAAGTTATATATGTTACATATAATCTTCTACTTTTAAATTTAAAAAAATATAATTCTATAGGTAATAAGAGACTTATTGAAGCAGAAGAAATGAATGATTAATCAACTCGTCACTGATAGAGTTATGTAGGTATATTAATTGCTAATAATGTATATTGAATTGTCTGCTTTATAGAATTGTATTAATTATAATTCTAGGTTAAAGATACAATGTTTTTATTGGTTTATATATTACTCTCATTTATGTTGGTAACTATGAATGAAACCCATAAAACCAAAGTCTAATTCTAGAATTAAATATGGACCACATCCTACATAGTTCAGTAGCATTTGCACTGTTTGCTGAAAGTTATGTTACTGTGATTTACTCACATTGCACTAGTTCTGGTAGCACATATACTAACATTTATATATGTCAATGCATGTGGCTTTAACTAATGTTTGCTGCTGTGTTATATTCCACAGTGTGACTATATTGCTATAATTTTGTTCCCTTTGCTCTTGATGAGATATTGCTTTCTTCTCAGGGCTCTGCTCTTAGAAAAATTTTATTGATATTAGCTGAAGGCTTGGAGAAGGGATATCCAGCTTTATACACTTGGGAATGACTTTTTGACATGAATGCAATTTGTATTATATTAACACTAAGAAAAAACGATTAGCATTTCTCCCTTGTTATACATTGTATGGTTCTTCCTTATGGTTTACCTTGATTTCTCTAATTTTAAGGTAGTGGAGCACCTCTTAGTGATTTGTCTATTAAAGTGATTTTCTAATGTATATGCTTGGGCTTTACCTAGCTATTTGTCTTTTGCTTATTGATTGTAGGAATATTTCATACATTTTTCACCCTAATCTTGTGATAGTTGTATGTGTTAAAATACCTTCTTTTTACTACAGATATATTTTAATTAAAAAAACATCCTATTTTAATGTAATTGAATTTTTAAATTAACTGATATGGGCAGCCTTTCTTTTTTTATCTTGGTTAATATATTTTCTTTTGGTTGGGTCAGAAAGACCCGAGAGTTATGTACATGTACCAATTTTCAGTGACGACTATAATCATTATGTACTACAAACATATGCTAATAAAATTTTAAAAGTGAGTAAAAGTTTTAACACTTTAATTTATGCATTGAAGTCCATTATGAATTCATAGTCTTTTTGGTTTTGCTCTTGTAAAAATCTGCTCTCTTGTCTCTGTGCAGCGGAGAAAGACATGCGGATATACAGGTTGAGCATATTTGGAGAGGAGTCATTTTAAGAGAACAAGGACAACACATATGAATGTGATGTGTTTGAGGTGTTCAAAGGGGTGATCATCCTAATAAGCTGTCTCACATCAGCTATGAACGCATGTTGAATTATGGAAAGATAGGCAAAGTCCTGAATGAATTCTCATAGCTTTTGGAACATATTTGTTGAGAGTAGAGGCACTATTGTCACATTGCAGTGTACTGCAGAAGTAGGATTTAAATTGAAGTGAACTTTGACAAAGATAGTAAAAGAGAAGAAAAGACATCTATCTCTACAGCTACATCTTCATCTACTGCTACACTATTTCCTCTGTCTGCTGCAATGTATTTCTAAAAACCTGTTGGCTTAGAACAACAGAAAGGTGCTTCTCTGTGGGATACAAGGTCAGAAATCTGAGATTGGTATCATTGGATGGAAAGGTGTCAGCAGGGTAGCACTGTCCCTGCTAGATCTAGGAGAGTCTGTTCTTTGCCTTTTCAAGCTTCTGTGGCTTCTGGGCTTCCTTTGCTGTGGTTTTACAACTCCATACCTCAGGGTCACAGTCTTCAAATCTTTCTCTGCTCCTCTTCAAATCATTTCTTCTCTCTATAGCCAAGGCTCTCACTGCCTTGCTGTTACTAAGATATGTGTGATTACTGCATTTAGGATCTTCCCGGCTAATCCAAGATAATTTCTCCTTAACAATCTACCAAGCACCTATTTTTGTATGAGGCAACATTACAAGGTCCAAGGAAACAAGGGCTTTCTACATTTACAGGAATGTTATTCAGCCAAAGGGGGGGGGGTGTCATTTGTCTCTTGTCTTCCCGAGGCTGGTGGTTGGAAGACTGATGAATGTGCATGCCAAAGAAGTCACAGCACTATTACACTCAATTTTCTTTGACTTTAATAAACTATTTGCTTCTGTTACAGCTTTTTTTGTTGCTTTTCCTTTAAAATCTGTAATTAAAATGAGAAAAGGAATCCTTCAAAACTCCTCAAAGCCAATGTTTTGTTGTGGTTATAATAATGGGAAAATTTCTTTGAGGTTATCCTTGACTGATTATTATGCTTGGAAACATATCCTGTAAATAGTAGGTGTTCAACAAGTCTCTTTCATGGTAAGAGTAGATTTGTAACTAAAAACGTGCAAGTAATTGGCAAATGATGTATAATTTGTTCCACATACTTATTTATGTAATTATTAAGAACTTTCAAATACATACAGAGAAAAGAAAATGAAATGAGTTACAACAGTGACAAGAACCGTGCTAAATAAATTTAGAAAGACCATTATATCTTTTCTGAGTTGTAATATTATAAAAATGATTCACAGAAAAATAGAACTTATGTTATGATCTTAATCTTATACTCTTTTAACGTATGTGCATCTAAAACATTAAACAAAATAAAACGTTAGATTTGTGGTAACTTAATTGAACTTAAGTAGTTTGCTTTCCCCCTATAAACAATTCCTATTTGTAAAGATTTTAGATGTTTTGAGATTGGATTACAAGCAAGATACTTACTATGTCATTTCAACATTTCACTGCATAAAAATGAAACACTGGAAAATCATGACAGAACAATAGCTCAGCATTCATTGACTATCACCCTAGACAGGTACCATAATTGTATATGGAACAAGAACAAAAGAATGGAGTGTTAGAGAAAATTGGGGTACTCAACATAGGTATTATTCTCACTAATCAAGTTTCAAAACAACAGACTTTACAAGAATGCTCTAAAAGAAAAAAAAAAAAAAGAATGCTCTAAAAGGACAATCCTTTTGAGTTTGGAATTTATGGAGCTCAAAAATGTAAACAAAAGCTTGTTGACCTGATTTTTATAAGCTGCCAATCATTTATATTGGTTGAAGATAGGACTTTTGAGGCTTTCCAAGCTGAGAATCATAGACATAAAATTCTGTTTAAAAAGCATGTGACTGGAATAGCTTTTTTTCTAAATTAAAATGTTCAGCTTTGCATACAGAGATGAATGATATTCCTATATGTAGCATTTAAAATAAAAGTGGTTTAGTATTACACTCTATAGCACAGTGACCAGAGAGGGAATTCACCATCAGAGGTGGGAATAATTGTTTTATACTATATTTCAATCTTTAGAAGGTGGCAGTATAATTTTCAAACACTATAGGAAAATATTTAAGAATAACTTACCATTTATTCTTGAATCTCGGCTCATATGGTAAGTTTATGTGTGTACATTAAACAGTCATCAAAATCTCTTCTGATGATTCAATTCTGCCAGCATATAGGGCAGTTTCACCACAAGAAAGCAGAGGTGGCCTTGGGTACAGACTGTGTGTATATCCAAGTGCTGACATATTTTTTCAGCAAATATCAAAAACATACTTAATCATCTCCCACTTGTCTGTAATTTATCAACCTTTTCACTTCCAATTGTCATCTTTGACTCTTTCATTCAGGTTTTGATTCTGCCAGCTTACAAAATGACAGTCAAGTCACCAGTGACTTGTGTCTTACAAATTCAAATGTCAGTTTTCTGTCTTACATTGCTGGCATGTCAGCAACGTATGACACAGTCAACTATTTCAATCTTCTTCAATCATTTTTTTAACCTCCTTGCAGTCCCTGCTCCTTCCTCCCAGGCCTTGCTTTCACAGTCTTCCTTGCTAGCCCCTTTGGAATTTAGTCCTTCTTACTCCATTCTGAAAAGTCTGTACTTACTAGAATCCTTCTAGTTGATCGCATTCAGTCATGTAACATTAAATACCATTTAGATTCTGATGACTTCATGGACAACATCATCCACCCGATCTCTCCCGCTTTCTAACACCAGCGAACTCAAAAGTTGTACCTGTCTTCTGGACAGCACTGCATGCCAAGGAGCCCACTCAAAACTGACACTTCCCCAAGAAAATATTGATTCATTCTCTTTTATTTTAAAGAGACAAAAAACAATAAAAGCAACACAATTTCAAAACAAGATGATAGGAAATTAACAATGGCTCTTATATTGCTGTCTTGCTTATTTTCTCTCATTGCTGAGACAAAATACCCAACGCCCAAAATGAAGGAGGGAAAGGTTTATTTAGCTTACAGTTAGTGGAGGTTTCAGTGCATACTTGGCGGGCTCAGAGGCACAGTGGCACATGGCAGACGGCAAACGTTCATGGTGGCAGAGCACAGCAAAAACAATCAGCAAAAGGGAGGAATGGGGGCAAGCAGCCTCTTTTTCCCTCTTCCCAGTTGTTCTTTCCTCTTGAGTAGTTTCTTTCCTTTTCACAATATCTATTGTACCTTTTGTATCTGTCATACTCTTCTGAGTATCTAGCATCCAAATCTCCCATATCCCTACATGACCATTAATATAAATACTGAAGCCACAATTGTAGAAGTATTTCTTGAATCTTTACTTCTGCCACCTGCATGAATAATATTCGTTACTTTCCTCATACTCATGCAGTTCTTCACACCACAATAAAAATGGTCACTTTATAAAGTAAATGAAATTTGCATTAGTTTGTTTTCACTAGAACCATACTGTAGAGAAACAATCATGTGTGACAATCTTACTTTGGAAGCAAAGCAATATTTGAGCTGGGAATGGAGTTGTACAGGAAAAAGAAGGAAGCAACGTCTTGTTGGGTCAGATCTTGGTTTATTACAGCTTAATTTCTTATAAACTAAATAAAGACTTCTTGGAATTATCCTACTACAAGGGGTAAGTGAAAATTTGGAGATGTTTTATATGTGTATATATATCATTGCCTTAGGCCTGCCTCAGGAGTGTACATTTCCAGCAATTTGTCTACTTGTGTGAGGGCAAAGCAGCCTTCCAAATCTTCAGAGGAAGCCCCAGGCAAAGTGATATATATACTTGTAGTTGGAAGTCACATGAAGAATATTGAAGTGGTCAGGTCCAGTGGACATGACTAGGGCATATAGGTGATTATTTTTCTCCTTAGAACACAATAGAAAGTTTCACATTTCATTTAGAAATTCCCCCAGCTTTTCATCACTGTCTAATGGTTACTTGTTCATCTTTTATTAGCAAAAACCATCCACTGCAGGGCTTTATAGATTTTCTTGTTCTTGCTCCAGAACTTTATCTGGAATTCTCCTCCTTCTGGGCTCAGCTTTATAAAACATTATCGATGCAGTATCTACTACCGCCAGTAGAGAACTAGAGGAGCTATCAATTTCACTATTCTCTGTTGTTATTTGTCTTATTTAAAATTTACTGTCTCACTCATTACAACATAAGTTTCAAGTGAAAAAGAAAGTCTAGTTCAGTGCTATATATACAGTAATTAGGAGGGTGCCTGATGGTAGTAAATGCTTACAAATGCTCACTATTAACTGTTTGTTTTTAATTATTAGCTGTCTTTTTTAATGGCAGTATTAAGGATATACCCAAGTAAGCCTTTAGACTAAGAACTGAATTAAATATTTTGTTGCATTTGCAGTGGAAATAGCCCCTTATCAGCTATGGAACCAGAGTCAAGGCTACTACGATCCACAATCTTGTCACTACATGATTTCTCTTCTTGACATTTCAATCTTAGTCTATACCAAGGATAATAATGCTTAGCATTGAGAACCATCCTGAAGATTAAACAAAGTGTACATAAAATAAACAGTATATGTAAATTATACCCAACAATACAGGTATCCTTTGCTTCTTTCTTATTGCTATCAATTATTTAAGTGATGTCCGTAATCTCACCCAAGGTCATATGAATGGGGAAGGATTTTCTTCCAAATGGTACCATATTATTCCTCACAGAAAAAGGTGAGAAGGGAATGTGGGATCCTAGTAACTGTGGAAAATACTTTTGAAAAGTCCTGGAAAATATTTATTTATTGTAATCTCTTCAAAACACGGTGATGAAGTAAAAACAGAAAAGCAAAGGCCTGGTTGGCTATGTTTAGAATAATTTTTCCCAACCTTAACTCACAGTGACAAATTTTGGTCACAGAAGTTCTACTAAGAGCTTCAGGAACACCTCAGTTTGGTGTGCCACAGCATCAAAAAGCTTTCCCATTTTAGCTTTTGAAATTCCACAGCTTTCCTTTTTGTGTTTTTGCTGTAATTATATATCACTCCATTGCTCTTCTCAGCTCATTACGTTTCGGGCAGGCACATCTCAACTGCATTCTTTCCTCACTGCCGCCACAGCTCTTCCTTTGCTGTTACACTGTGTTCTGTTGTTCATTGTCAGCCCTGCATGCTGGAACTCAGCACTTCTGCTTTTAAGCAATAACATTTCTTCATTTTAGACTTGCTGAAGATCGAAGTATGCAAGGGATATGAGCTATTCTGTAACTGATGCTCAAAGGAAAAAGTAAAAGCCAACCACTTCTCATCCGATATTGATAGAAAACAGTAATAAAGAGAATAAAAAGATCTAACATTTTCAGAAATAAAAATGTCAGATAAACTGGAACATTCTTTTAGGTTTTCACATAAATTATTTTTTCCTAGCTATCAGTAGTTGAGGGCATGCATGTCCTCCTACAGTGTGTTATATTAAGATGTACTCAATCTGGTAATCAAACTATGCCAAATTTTGCAATGGTCCATTTCCTACTAAAATATCATAATTAAATACTTCTTGCAGTGTACATAGAAATTTTTTCCTTGCCAATACACCGTAAGAAATTAGAAAGGAGATTTTTATATAGAAATATAAGTAAAAATGAAATAGGTCTTTAAAATCATAAAATAAGCTTCTCATTCAAGTACAAATTTAGTCTTAGAAAATAAATCTAAGTATCCTCTGTGTATTAGGCGCCTCCTCCTGGCATGGTAGCCGGCATCTGTAGCACTTGCTATGCAGCAGGCTAGCTGAGGAAGATCATGAACCTGAGACCCTCCTGGGCAATTTGGCAAGGCCATGTTTAACAATAAAAATAAAAATAAAAGGCTAGAAATGTAGCTTGGGATGAAGGCCTTAGGTTCTAGCCTCAGGACAGCAAAACACACAAATTAAAAATGAAAAATCCCCAATGGCTTTAATTCTTGTTACTTTTAAAAACTGTTGACTTCCTTTTGATGAGATTTTAAAAAAAGCAATTAAAAAGAAGTCAAGATGCCTCCCAACAAAGAATGACCAGATATTATATCAGTGGTCACTGATTTTTTCTGACTTGTCTCCAAGGACAGCTTAATATTTTTTTTTTTTTTATTTCGGAGGTAATTTCTGCTCATTTTCACACAGCTATCTCCTTCTGATCCTCTGGAAACTATCAATCATTCTCTTTTTTCTTTTACTGAGATCTGCTTAAAGTATCTCCCTGGGCCGTTCTCATAAGCTCTTACTGTACAGCACGTTTCTTTCCTTTTGGCTCTACATAGATTCTAATAAGACATACACATGTATTTAGTGAGAACTTTATTAGCAGACTTTCAGTAATTCTGAGAAGTAGACATAATTATTAAGCACAAAGATGGTGGATTCTCTGAGGCTTAAGCATGGTGCGATTGTGCCCAACCAGGCTGGCTTCATGGGTATCCAACCTGAACAATTACATGGGGTCCTGTGCTCAGAAAAGCATTCGATTAGTTTAATGCTGGCTGGGGAGAGATATGGGGGGAGAGAGAAAATGAGGATGTATTTAATCAGAAAAATATGGAACAACAAAAAGAGTATCCCACCCTTTCTTTACTCTTTTTCTAGTGTACCTTCAGGCTAGTCCATGGAATTGCTTGAGTGTAGGATACATATTGCTGTATTTTGCTAGACATTGTTAAATTTCCCTACATAGAGGTTGTGTCAGTTTGCATTCCAACTAGGAAGGTATGCCAGTAATTTTTCCTCCATGTCTTTGGCAGCAGAATATGCTGTAAAGCTACTACTACTTAAAGCCTTTACCTGTGAAGTTTGGGCAATAAATGCAAACAGATAATTTGCACAAGAGGGAAAGTAAATGGAAAAATAAATCTTTAAAGAACTGATCAGTAATAAACAGAAAATGTGGATGACAAGGTAGTACTCTATACAGTTTTCACATCAGCAAAACTTTAAAATTCTCAGTATAATTTTTTTTAAATTATGTAACTGTAGCTCTTTGATGCACTCCATTCATGTGCAGAACAATTGGCCTGTGTAGTCAGGTGAAAAGGACTCTGGCTTTGGACCCGGCATTTGCGTTTCTAAGAGTCTATTCTAGAGAAACTTTCTTATTACATACAAGGAGATGTCGGAAAGAACAATGATTGCTCCATTTTTTGTAGTAACAAAACTTATTAAACATTTTAATGTTATTCTGTTGAAGAATACATAACTGTAGGTTCACAGGATTAAATATAATATTGTAGACAGAAGTTTGGATGCATAAGTGACACTATTCTCCATACATTTGTATATGTTTGAAATATTTCATAATTACCAAATAAATCTACATACATATATAAATATGGAAATAGAATGCCATGAAATACAGGAAAACATATGTGTCCATAAATATGCTTCAGCAGAAGTGTTAAGCTTCCTCACTCAATCTTAAAGGGAGGCACATTTGTGTTAATTTTTACATCTACATCGCTGGCATAATATGATGTTAAGAATCAAGTTTTGGGCTGACAGCCCCTCCAGGTGTTACGAGATGCACAATTATCAGTTATCAGGGAGATTCAATTATCTTCACCTATATTTTTCTTATTAAAGTAGTAAATGAACTAGTGCACTGGAGAAAGAAAATAGTTTCAACAACATTTTAAAGGTGTAGAATTCATTTGTAAAATGTAATTACTAGAAAATGCAATTAACCGGAACAAATTCTGGTTAATGAGGGTGTTACTATAATAGTATTAAATTCCATTATGTATAAACTCATTTCTCCATGAAACAAGCTTTTAGAATTTTTGATAAAGAGACCTTTTAAAATGTACATCATGAGTGTTGGGTTAAACTTTCTTACTGAGTACAATACAGGTGAATAATGTCAGTTAGCATATACTTACAGTGCTTCCTTTCATAAAGCAGCAGGATATTCAGAAAAAGGAGCAGATCTGTGAGAGTTAGAACTATGGGGAAATTTGTGTAGAATCTCTTAGAATCTGAAGATTGCAAAGGCCTTGAAAATTCCATTCGACTGATTTTTAAAATCTGACCATAAGAACTATGTTAGTTCCTTTGAGTGTCACTTTATGTGAGGTGCAGATTGGTTGGAGTCTTCACTCTTACAAAGAATCAGAGTCTGTTTTCATAGGTAGATTTCCACACTCCTTCAGTTCAGTGCCTATCTCCTGAATTCTCATTTGTGTTCAAATTGGGAAGGCATTTCAAAAGTTATTTTGAAACCACTGACAGTCAAAATAAAATGTACTTTATGTCATCATGTAAGGAAGTTCTCAGATGAGGAATGTGACATGTGGTTTCTAAGAAATTTCTACTCTTTTTCATTTTCATATATAAATACAATGAAAAAGGATACAAAACACAATGAAAATACTAGTAGAATAACAGAGGATTTTCTATACAAATTTCATCATCAATATGACAGCACCAATTTCTCTTCTTCTTCTCCTGTTTGGATGCCTTTCATTTTTCTCTCTTGTCTGATTGTTTTGTGTATGACTTCCAGCCCTGTGATGAAGAGAGATGGTGAATATAGCATCATTTTTCTTGCTCTGGATCTTAGAGGAAAGGGTTTCAGTTTTTACCCATTATGTATTGTAATAACTATGGGTTTTTCATATTTGGCCTTTATTGAGTGGAAGTACATTTCTTCTATATCTAAGTTGGTGTAGTGTTTTTATCCTTTAAGAATATTTAACTTTTTCAAATAGATTTCTTGTATATAATAAGATGATCATATGATTTTTTGTCCATCATAGTGTTATGTGATAGGATATATTTGTTAATTTATGTACTTTAAAAATATCCTTGAAACCAATAATAAATCCTACTTGGTTCAGGGTGTGTGATCACCATGTACTGTAGAACTCATTTTGCTGGTATTTTGCTGAGGATTTTTGCTTGTATATCAGTGGAGGATATTAACCACAGCTTTCTTTACTTGTGGCTTTGCAATCAGGCAAATTCTGCCCTTGACAAAACAGTTTTGCGATATATCTTCTTATTCATTTTATGGAAGAGCTTATGAAAGATTTGAATTAGTTCTTGAGGTAGTATTGAATTTTGTGCTTTTGTAATATGTTATTAATTAGAATATTTTTCTTTCACTTTAACGATATCTTTTTAGTAATTTGTGTGAGACATTTCTCATGGTGATATTCTCCCTTAGCTTTGGTTTACCAGGCCAAATTTTTATGTTTTCTGTGGTTTAGAGAGGTTCGTTTTACTGAAGAGAGTATTCCTTACTGATAGCATTCTTTTCCTTTGGATCTTTGCCTATATCATTGCAGTTAGGTCTGTCCTATTGAGATACGCTGGCTCCTCTCCTCACAGCAGTATTGGGACACCTTTGTATGCCAGTATGGTTCTGATCTTTTGCTTCTTTCATAATTGATCCTGACTTTGATTTTTGATAGTTTGGTTACTGTGTGTGTGGAAGAGTTTTCATTTGGTTTGAATCTGAGTGGGACTTCCCTATGTTTTAGTTTTGGAAGTTGGCGTCTTTCCATAAGTTAGGGAAGTTTTCAGCTCTGTGGTTTCTTTCCTTATACTTCTCCATCCTAAATTCCTATTATGAGTAGATAGGATCTCTCGATGGTGTCTCAAAAATCCTATAGGCTTTTACTCTTCTTTTAAAAAATTTGATCCTAAGGTTGATTTCACACGTTCTGTCTGAGTTCACTGCTTCTTCATTTAGGTTAAACCTGCTGCTGAAGCTTCTAGTGCACTTTCAGTTTAGTTGTTACTTTATCTCTGGGATTTCTATTTTAACCACAAACTTCTTGTATTTATCAATTACTTTCTAAATTTCATTTCATCTTTATCAGTACATTCTCATAATGTGCTGAATTTCTTTAAGAGGACTGTTCTAAATACTTAGTCATTTTATATATCTCTCTTGGTTTTCTTTAGTGTCCATTGTTGAAGTTTTTCAATTTATTTTGGAAACATCTTCATTCCCAGGTCCTGATAGCCCTTGGGGCCTTCTCTCCTCATGCGTGGCTACATGTCTGAGGAGAAAGTCACCTTTCACAGAAGGTCTTTGGCTGAAATTGAACCTCACTTCTTAGTATGATTTGTGATTCTTCGTGAGATAGTAAGTAATGAGTCTGAGCAAGAAATCTTGCTTCCAGCTTCTCCTGTGGTGCCTTCCTTCTAAGTTTGGAGGGGGTAGCTTGCTGAGCTCTGCAAAATGCTGAGTGGCTGCATGAGTATATAGTCACTTCAGATTAGGCCTGGCAAAATTGAGTTTAACAACTGGACAGGCTTGTAAAACAGGTTAGGTAGAGTCACTAGGGGGCACGGATGGGACCAGATTCTTTTCTCAGTAGAAATGCATCATGGAGGTTTGTCTCTTTGCCTATGCAAGGCCTTAGGGTAGGGTTTTTTTTTTTTTTTTTTCTCTGCACTGTGCATTGTTTAGATAGCTGGTTGTCAAACACGTTCTTTGATGAAATTCACTGTGGCAATTGTCTTCATTCCTGGGCAGGATCTAAGTGTGGACTTTAAGACTGCACTGAGCAGTGTTAAGCTCCCAAGTGCTGCCAGCTAGCTCCTGCTCTTTATCAAAATTCACTGCACCAGGCCCTCAGGGTAGGTTCTGAGGATAATCTGTCTGTGAATTCAAGCCAATTGGAGCTTCCCTCCTCTTTGGGGATGACCAGCTCAGAGATGCTAGTGTGCCTTGCTGTCAACTGGCACCTGTGACTGAATGCTGCCATCACTAAGGCCTGTAAGCTGGTTACTATGGGCTAGGACTCCTGCCTTTTCTTCCTCCTGACCCCACATGCAACTGTACCATTTTTCCTTGTGCTTCCTATGAGCCGAGTGAGTTCCTTTGGGGGCGTCTATCAGAACACTGGAAAGTTGAAAAGCAGAGTATCCGCCCCTAGGTCTTTTCCTCTTGATAAACTGTGTTTGCTGGGAAATGCTTGCTTTTTGACACTGTGCCGAGGTGAGAGAGAGGTAGAGGTTGTAGATTCATGTGAGACCATTTCTCTTACACTTTCCCTGTGGTTTTCATTCTAATCTGGGCTATTAACATATCTCAGGCTTATTTCCAAATTTTGGTGTATTTTCAGCACTGTTTTGTTTTTTGTGAATAGGTGTTAGATGAACTTTTTGGGAGAAGCTGTGAAGACTGCAGCCTCCTACTCTGCCATCCTTCAGATGACACTGCTGTCTTGCTTTAATTATAGAGTTTTGTGAGCCTCTTTGGCCTAGTAAATGGCTGTTATTGAGGAAAATATTGGAATTCTAAATTTTTTTCAGTTTTGACCAGAAGTTTCAGCCTTAAAACATTCTATAAAATTTTTAAAAATTACTAATGGATGCAAAATAATATTTGAATATTTCTACAAAGTTGTTATATGCTATTGGAGCACTTAGGAAAATATAAGATGGTCCCAAGATAAAAGGCAAATCTTCTGTGAAATATTATTTAGCTTCCTTTATGCTAATTTTAATATATAAATACATGATCCAAAGTTTGTTCACCTTCTTCTTTGGAAATTCTGATCTGCCTTTGAGTCCACTTGAGGGCAAACTTCTTCCTTATTTCACCTGTGCACACTAAGGAAAACATATAGATTTGATTGAACACTTATTAAAAAGGCATCACCTTTTGAAATTGATTAATCTCTCAATAAAAAGACCAATTTATTTCAAAACCAGATATAGTTCAGCCTCTATTAAATCACATATGTTGTTCACTTCAGAATATTTATAACCTGTTAATTAGAACATTACATTTATACCCTACTCTTGGAGGAAATATGTCATCTTCTGAGTATATCAATAAAGAATAAAACAAAACATATATTAAATGAATACTTCAATAAATGAAACTTATTGTAAAATATCAACAATTTAGCCCTATACTATACACCAAATAAAAGTTGTGTGTCTATGTCTTGTACTGTATACCAGACAATAGTTGAGCATGTCCTAATATTCTTCTTAAAATTTCCAACTTACAACAAATTATTCTGCTCAACCTTCTGATCTAAAATTTACCACCAATAATCTGAATGTTCCCTCCGGAGCTTTCCTATAACTATGAATGCAACCATCTAAGATTCATTTTAACTCTCTACTATCTTCCATACTGATAGATCCTTTAATCTGTTCTGCCATAATCAAAGTTCTCTCTACATTCTCTAAACCTGTGTTTTACCCTATGATTCCATGAAAGGCTTAACTTTTGTGAGCAGAAATAAAACACAAAGTATTAAGACAGCAAAAACAGAAGGAGTAGTGAGGCCAAATAAATATGCTGCAAATAAAAGTAAAAACAAAAGTTAATAAAATACCCCTCAGGTGGATGACTGGGAGTCTCTGGGGTGGTCACAGAGTAAGTTCTTCAAAATGATGCTGGTGACTGTTCCCCTGGAAAAGGTTGAGAAAGATAAGTGACAAATAGATGGAAGAAAGCAGCATAAACAATTTGAAAAATATACATGTTTGTGGGTTTTGTTTACATTTTTATTCAATACAGGAAATGTCTTGAATAATTGAAGAATGAGAAATAAAAAGAAAAATAATTTAATGCAAAAGTATGGTGAGTACTTGGTAAGTATTATAGTTTGATAACTGACATGTAAGCAAGACTTAATTGGTTTTTTTGGGGGGGAAAAATACTAGAAATCATAGAAGAAAGTGACTACTGTTGCTTTATAATGAAATAAATAACCTTAGCTAGAAAATAATGCTCTTTAGCCATGGTGGGGCACACCTAAAATCCCAGCACTCTGGAAGCTGAGGCAAGAGGATCACTAGGAGGTCAAGACCAGCCTGGGAAATGGAGACCCTGTCTCAAAAATAAAACAAAACAAAACACTGACTTTTAATTCTCTCATTTGTTCATTCATTTGTATTTATTTATGTTTTGATGCACCTAGAACTGCTATTCACTAAAAAAGGAAAGTAAACCCCATGTGGCTTTGGCCTTCAAGTTCACACATCTTTCATCATATGTAAACCTAGAAGGAATGAACTGGTATGCTCACTAAATGCTTTCATAGATCTGTAAATGAGGTGTATTGTTGATGAAAATCAGCATGCTTGGTGAGCAGTTGGAAAGAGTAGACATAGCTTTGTAAAATCAACATATTAAAATCAACACATTGAAGCCGGAGTTTGGAATTAATAGCCATTTCCTAGGCAGCACATGGGGAAGAATATTTCAAGAACAGGGAACTGTCTGGAAAAGAAAGATACAATAGAAATAAAGCGGCTTACTTCATTTGGGAATTATTTTGTGAACCTTTAGTCATTTTGGAGGCCAGAGTAGTTGGTAGAGTATTATGAGTTTATAAATTTAAACAGCATCATTTAATGCTTTTAATTCCATCTGATTAACCTTCTACAATTTTTTTCAATTACAGTGAAAACAGTAAATGATTATAATCATTAATATCAACTGCTTGTTATGACTCTACTTAATACTTTTAGTATATTAATTCATTTTTCTCTTTGAAACAATCCCACTGAGTATTATTTCCCTCAATTCCTAGATCAAAGACTTATGATTGGGGAGTTTAACTCACCTGAAATGTTAAGCTGGTGAATGACAGAGAATGGAAATTCAAGACTGTTTATCCATCAAAAAATCTTGCCTCCCCTATATATAATAACTTATTCTGATTAATGTCAACAGAAAGAGAATTTGATATTAGAAAACCAGTTCCATCTGCTCTCAATAACTGTATGTATAAAAAGAAAAGCAAAACTAGGTTTCACATGCCACAGCAATAGCAAGTCTTTTCTCCATTTGTTATATATTTTATAAATATAAAAAAATCACACATATAAATTGTAAAATTTTAAATAATTAACTGCACATATAATGTGTGATGTTGAGAATGTGTGTGTGTGCGGGGGGATGTGTATGCAGACATGTTATTCATCCAGCTTCCTGTGAAGAAGTACTGACTTCAGCAAGGAGGGTTTAAATATAGGAACCAACCCAAAATTTCAGTCTTATATTCATATGTCTAGGCAGACACACATGGTAATTAGAAACTGTTCTCCCTCTTTAGGAGGATTAAAACAAAGCGAGGTTTTAGCAACATCAAAATAATCTAAAAAGCACTGAAATTCTGAGAAGCCTTGGAGAAAAATGATTTACTTTAAAGTCCTTACCAGCTAGAAGTGTCTGCTTAGCATGTTAAAACAGCAGACCATGTGAAAGAAGCAGCAAAATGACTTGTTACATAAATGGATCCGGGAGCAGTGGCTTGACTAGAGCAGCCTAAGTCTTAGACATTTGTTCAATTTCTCTCAAGTGCAACGCCATTAAATTTAATTACAAAGAGAAACTTATTTTTGTTATACAAATAATATCCCCACGTAGCCTAATTTAAACTAATTGCCTACAGTTTCCAATCCAAGGGGAAAACTAGACTAAAATAAGTGCTGACTTATTGAAAATGTCTTTAATTATATTATCATGTTGAATTTTGCTTTGACCCTTCTTCAAAAGTTACTTTGAAAATCAGAAATGTTACTGCAAATTGTGTCACACCTGCAATTTGTAGAGGTTCATTCCTGCTGACCTACTTTACCAGTTATTTTTCCTTCTAAAGTAGAAAATACCTTTTGTGCAAAGTGTCTTCAAGGGGACATGAGTAATTGAGTTATTTTTCTTCATTTTCATTACTTGTTATCCTTATTATTTGTTAGGAGGAGAAAAGTCTGTCTACAAATCTGGAGGTGAAAGCACAAGCAGAACTTGGGGATTGGAGATTTTTGCAGACAAGCGAATTTACAGATTGGACAGTGTCAAATGTGCCTTCCACAGAGCCCTGTAGCGGAGCAACATCAGCACAAAGGGCTGGGCTCCGGATTTCTCACACAGCATGAAGAGATAAGATTTTTAATTGCAATCAGTGATGGCCTCACCAAAGCCATCTCAGTAGTTCTTATAGTGAGATAACTTCAATGACATCGGTACAGCTGGCTGGAGGGCATCCCGATCCAACATTAACGCAAGTCTTAATGAGTGGCTAGAGGACCTCCTGAGACATCAAGAGAATGGAGAAGACCAGCCGCCCACGTTCGGTTGCGGTATCAGACCATCCATGGGCTTCTTTCTCAATTCCTTTTTAACCCAGAGCTGGGGACAAAAGGAAACCAAATTTTTTCACTACTGGTTCCAGTGCACGAAACACAGTTTACAAATTACTTAAAGACTTGTCATGTGACATACATTAGCCAATCTAGAATGTTTTATTTTATTTTATATTTTGCCCAATGATTGAAATTTTAGTAGACTTTGGCGGAGACTCAGATAGTACTGTGTGAGCACTATGAGGTCATGTTCCTCTTAATCCTGCTTTTAGGGAGTCAGTTTACTTCCTTAAATGTTCACTTCTTCGCAGTTCCCAGTTGTCAGAGAGCATATTCTCAAAAGCCCTGCTTTGTAAACTTCTCGACGAAAGACCAATATTTTAAGTTTATAACAGAGAGGATAACAGATTCAAATTTAAAGTGATAATATGGTCTCTCCACTCCAGCAATAGTGATGTAGTAGGTCAGATGACTCCGTGCTGCAGAGGTGACACACACAGCCCTGAAGGAGGTGTAAAAGTACCCTTGGCCTCCTCCTGCTAGATGTCAGGGGCAACTTCTAGTCAGTTGGACAACCATCAAAAATGAATACAAAATAAAAATCTCTGCATATTCCCAAATATCTCCTATGTGAGAACCATGGAGATTGGTACAGATCCATGAAACCAACTTCTTTTGTGCCACTTGCAGTTACATTGTTTTAAGATGTGGGAAGACAACATTGATCATATCTTTGGCATAACTTTCCCCACCAGCCCTCCTGATCCGTGTGTTTTGTGTGGGGAGAAGGGAGTGACTCCGCTGAGCAAGGAATTCCTCTTCGTGGATTTATGCATACAGTGAAGATGAAATCTAACCATAGAAAATGATAGCTAGAAGGCAATAAATAAAATATCCTCTGAAATATCTGTCTTCTTCCTGAATTTCATAAGCTTGCCAAAAAGATCTACAGTGATTATATGAAATGATTTTGAGTCCAGTAGAAACTCTGAGACTTCAGTTACTTGTAGGTAGGTAAGCTGGAGCAGTAAGGACTCAATCAGACAAAAAAAATATGATGTCTGTCTACACATTTGAAGAAGTACTTCATTTCCACCTTGAAGAATTTCATTTAAAGTACTGTTGAAAGAGAATAAACTAGAAACATCAAGACACTGAAATGGCAAAACCAAACAATGTAATTGTTTTCTGAAGTATGGTATAATTTCATATTTTTTATGTTGAGATAAATACTGAGCAGAAACAGATTTTAACAAAAAGAACTCAAAAAAATTTTAAAATTTAGACCAAGAGACATAGTAGTATTGGTATCAATAGAACAAAGCTTATATACCCCCTACTCCGTTAAGAGCTTGCATGAATTTCTGAAATCTTGAGGAGGCTTCAATCTTTGCAGTTAAAAACTGCAACTGCAGATGAACTGCCCCAAATTTTAACTCTAGAATTTCAATTCTTTTTAAATTCTTTAATGAAGCAGTTACTTTTAGACTTTTATTATGCGTATGTGTTATTTTTCCTAATGCACTCTTATGGTAACATCTATAAAGAATTTTTTAGTTTTTGTCACCATTGTTCAAAGATTTTAAAAAGTCCCCCAAAACTATAAGGCTAATCTAAGCTTTGCAAGTCAACATTTATGTTTCTTTTTCCTCAGCCTATGTGAAAGACACAAAGAATTACTTTCCAAAGAAAGGAACATACATCTACATAAAGAAAAATTCATTTTTTATTTGTAAAAGTTTATAATTTATTTTGAAAACTGGGTAAATTTACCATCATTCTGGGCTTCATTCCAGAAGCAGAGCTTTTATCTTTATTGCTGTTTTATTTCTATTTCTTTGGTTGATCACCAGGACCAAAACTTTTATTTAATGATTTAATTTTGGATTAGAAAACTCATAATCAGTTTTGAGTACATAATCAAGGTCTAATTCTGTGGTCTTCCTGAGGACGTGCTGCACAGAAGTGATTACAGATTCACAGATACCTCATTCTCAGTTCAGTTTAATAAAAATGACCACGAGAATGAAAATTCCATTGAATTATTACACCCTAGATTTAATTTTTATAGAAAATATGGCAGGAGAGTATGGTCATGTGGTGTCAAAAATTCTGTTCAATTCTGGTAATGACTGTCAACTTGGCTTTTTGTCACTAAGATGTGAAAAGTTCCTTTACAGAGAATAATTGCCTAATAAAAGCGGAGCAAGGTAATTCTTCACAAAGTTTTTGACTGATAGCTCTACGGAATGATAGTGTCTATCTTCAAAGCTGAACAGCAAAATTGTAGTGGAACTATCTTCTTTAAAGTGCCCCTGCCAACTCTGGACAGTTTAGATGCCCTCTAAGCATGATAAAGTACTTGGATCAGGAGAAATATTTGAAATGTTGTCTTAATGCCAAGAACGTGTCAACAGGATGTGGGTCTTTTTGTAATGATGCTTCTTTCTTTTGTTTTCTAGATGATAACATTGTTCCATGCACAGAAGAAAAATAGTTTCTAAAAACAGTTCCATACACATCCTTGAGTATGCCATGAACAGTATCTCATTTAACTACAGTGTACATTTACCTTTCATGGAAATGAGTAAAAAGTGCTTAGAATGCTTGAGTAACTTACTGAAGAAGTCAGGGAGAGTAGACAAATGAAATAAACTTGAGTTTTCATAACCAGATTGTTCTCACTCCAAGCAGCCTGTTAGCCACAGGCCTTAAGAACAAAACAGTTTACATATCTGTAACCTTTACTTATCACTTATTTAAGTGAAATCTGGACTTTTCCCTTCATTCATTCATGTGTGATAGAAAGCCACACTAGAGACATACTTATTACCTGAAAAGTTAAAGTGATTGCCATAGCTCCACTTAGAAAGCTTTTAGTGACACTGGTTGACCAGGCAAGGAGAGCTTTTAAATCTGAGAGAATTTTAAATATTATATGTAAGTTCCTATCACCTTTTGATGACTCTTAAATTGTTTTTTATAATGGATATTTGCAGTAATGAATATTCTGCCAGAAGTTATATCTTCAACTTAGAAGAAATGGAAGTGAAACAGATCTGATATAAAACCTATCTATTCTGTGTTAGCAAGGAAAGTAGAAACATGGATGCATGTATCATGTCTGGCCACCCCATCTCCTCCTCAGAGACCTCACTTACATGATTTGCATAGATGTATTGCCTGTTAATTAAAAAAGTTATGTTTGGGGTGGTTAAGAATTTGACCAAGGAACATTGAAGAGTGAGTGAAGTTGGGGAGTGTGGTTGGAAACTCAGGCCAGATAGATGTGGATTTGAGTTATGACTTAGACTTTGTCCTTTAAGTTGTAAGCTATAAATATATATCTTAAGGATTTTTATAAAATAATTCCAAATACAAAACTGCTGCCCTGAGTAGGCAGCCCATGGTATGCATTCATGTAAGCAGCATTACATGTAATAAGAGAAGCACTACAAAGAACTCATCTTTAATTTAGCTTTCCTCTTAAATCCTCATGGCTAGCTATAACATGAACATAATATTTCAGACCATGGACAACACAGATGGAGAAGACATTCATGAACATTTATTTCAATACCTCATTAACTAAATCCTGACTTCCATTTCCTGCCCCTCTATAGTTTGTTCTCAACCTGGCAGCCAAGAATATCCTTTTAAACACAAATCAGGGAATCTCATTTCTCTGCTCAAATCCCCCGCATGCTTCACTGTGTCAGATGTAAGAAAAGCTACAGTAGATTATTGGTAGGACTGTAGCAGGTGTTTGTAGAGTGCAACTACCACAAAGACATGATGAAATTTCCATGAAGACAAAATAGAAATACATAGGAATAATATATGATCCCAGAGCAATTCTACTTCAGAGTATTTATCTAAAAATTTTTTAAAAATCCAAAAAACAAAAATAAGATCCTTAAAGATTCATTAGCACCCTCATGTTCAATGCAGCACTATTCAAAACAACATGGATATAGCAACAGCATAAATGCCTAGAGACGGATGAACAAATTTTAAAAAGAAGTACATACATACAGTGGAATATTATTCAACCTTAAAAAAGAAAGAAATCTTCCAATATGAGACAACATAATTAAGTTTTTCCGAGGACATAAGTGAAAGAAGCCAATTGTAGTTACAGCAAGAAGTCGGTTACAAATACTGTGTGATCCACTTATATGAAATATCTAAGAAAAATTCAAATTCATAGAAGCAGAAAGTAGCATGAGGGTTGCCAAGAGCTCAGAGAAAGGAAAAATGGAGAGTCGCTAATAACCAGGTATGCAATGTAGGTGGTACGAGATGAATCAAGGTTAGGAATTTTCTGCACAATATGGTGCTTAGACATCATGTGTTCTCAGGGATCCCTACAGTTAGCAGCAGGCTTATTACCATAACAGCCCCGGCTCTCGCTTTCTTTCATGACAGTCCTGACAGCCTAACAAAACGTGATCTTTAGTTTGTCTCAGAGAACATATCGTTTTAATCCACATTACTTTTAATGTATCGTATACTTCATTTCATATGTTCTGATGATAATGACAATGACGAGGATGGATTTTCCTTCTGCTGTGGGCCTCGGTCAACACAACTCTAGAATGAGGATGGAGCGGGGGGGGTAATGGGAGGGAACACCTGGCCTTGCTCAAATAATGACAAAATTTCTAAACAAGGGTGCGTGATAACAGAGATTTGCTGAGCATGCAAGTGCACAGTAACCCTCCAAAAGAGTGACGTCATGTTCTTCGAGAAAGGTGCTGATAGCACTTTCGTTCCTCAAAGCTGGCGCCAGGCAGTAGTAATTCTTCATTCAGAAAGCTAACTTACTGTCCTGTACACAGCCATGCTATTAAACTAATACATAACATGAACACAGAAATGTTTGTCATACCCTTAAAAGCTATGGAAAAGCCACTTGTATTTCTCTCCTTAAAGCATGCGTTATTTTGGAGTAATACTTGTAACATGAATAGGAACAAGAGACACAGGTAAACGAATTCGCTAAACACTGAGGTGTTGCCAGAAAGAATTTCTTCTATTCTTAAGCTAAATATCGCCTCATATGTCAGTGAAGTAACCATTCCAAATTTTGGAGCTGTGTGCCACGCGCGGTAATTAGCTCTGACACTCTCACAACAAGATTAAATCATTGTCGAGGCAAGATAATGGGCACAGCACGGTCCTACACAATCTTTGCCAGATTAACTGGATACAGCCCAACTCACTGATGAAATAATGCTGCCCGGGAAAGGGGAGGAAGCTTCCAGCAGGCACAAGGCACATTACCGGTTAACCACAGCCACTTAGGGGATCAAGGCCCTGGCCTTGACCACAGTGACCTCAGATAGGAAAGTTGGGTTAATCATTAAGATCAATTATTCTCTTCTATGAACCTCAAGCATTAGCTTAGCTCATTTAAAGATTATCAAAAGCCAGAGATTATCTGTGCTTTTAAGTTAATACGGTCCTTTTCTACCCTGAAAAGTGAGGTGGTAATGCTACTATCAAAAGAAAATTGCCCACAGGTTTCAGTAAGATTTTTTTACTTCCATTAATCAATTTATGTTTTAGCTCTGTGTTTCACTTGTAAAAAATGTACAAAATCAGACAATAATTGCAAGGATATATATGATTGGAATGTTCACTAAATTTTGGAATTTTTAATTTACTTTTGGACTACAAGCAGTAGAATTCCGAGGTATATGTAATTACCTTTCAAGAGCCTCTGAGTCCTAAGACCAGTGATAATTGGTTATATGTGACCTTGAGAAAGTATATGAGCCACGATTTGTGTCACAGTGATGAAAAATATTAGTTCTTAAAACCATCACTGAGGAATTTGCACTGTCTTAATGGTTGGGCAATTTGCTTTGATTATCTGTGCTTTGGACTGGACGCAGAGGAAGTCAATGAGGACATATTTGTTAGGCAACCCTCACCTTTACAGCTTAATATAAAGTGACTTTGTATAATCTAGAACATATTTAAAACCTTTTGCCAGCCTAAAATATCAACAAATGCAAATAATAGGAACAAACAATTATTTTTATTTTAAAGAGAAAAACAATAAAAGCAATGTCAAAAAAAAATTAAAGCAAGATATTAGGAGAGTAACAATAGCAAATTCCTTATGTCATCTTCAAAGAAGTTGCTCAGATTATAAGTTATAGGCATGAAAAATTGGTCAAACAGGATAAGCACAAACCTTTCTTTACAATTATCTAATACAAATTAGTAGTATAACTATCTTAACATATATATATATATATATATATATATATATATATAATATTTGTTTTTCCTTTCCCTTCCATTTCCTCTCCTTCCCCTCATTCAAGTGTCTCTTTCCTTTGAATAGTTTCTTCCCATTTCCCAATATCTACTGTATATTTTGGATCTTTTTTACTCTTTCAGCTTCTTAAACTTGAGAGACAATATGATGTTTAAACATGCAAGACTAATTTATTTCACTTAGGAGTATGGTCTTGTCTTGGATACTTTTGCTGCTGAGACAAAATACCTGACACTCACAATTGAGGAAGGAAAGGTTTATTTAACTCACAGTGTATGGAGGTTTCAGTCTATACTCAGCTGGCTCCAAGGCAGGGTGGCACATGGTAGAGGGCAATAATTCATGGCAATGGAAAACAGCAAAAACAGCAAGAGCATACAGGGAGGAATGGCAGACAGCAAACCACTTTCCCTCCCTTATATTGTATGCAGGCTGCCTGCCCCAGGGCAGCTGCAGCACTCATAGTCTTAATCCCAGCATTGGACCAAGCAATCAGAAACCCTAAAGGCCCACCCTATGACTGCAGGAGTTGCATCTACTTAGAAAAGTCTCCAGTTTATCCCTCTTTATAGCTGAGTAATACTCCACTGTATAAAAATACTACATCTTTTTTATCCATTTCTCAGTTGATGGACATTTAGGTTGTTTGTAAGATTTAGTTGTTACAAATTATGCTGCTGTAAATGTGGGTGCACATATATCACTGTGTTATGATGTTTTTAATTCTTCTGGGAAAATACCCAGAAAAAGAATAGCTGGGTCAAATGGAACCTCTAATCCTAGGTTTTTGAAGACTTTCTACACTGACTTCCACAGTGGTTGTACCAGTCTACACTCCCACCAATAGTGGGAAAGGGTTCCTTTCTCCTCACAGCCTCTCCAGCATTTGCTATTGGTTGATTTCTTGATGACAGCCATTCTTTCTGGGGTGAGATGCAATCTCAGCATTTTTAGAATTTGCATCTTTTGAATGACCAATGATGCTCACTGTTTTTTAATGTATTTATTTCTTATTTGTGCTTCTTCATCTGAGAAGTGTGTATTCATCTCAGATGCTCATTTTTGGATTGGGTCTTAAATTTGAGAGGTCTGATTTTTTCAATTCTTTATAAATTCTAGATATAATTGTCTGAGAGACTGTTGGCTAAAATTACTTTCCACTGTATGAGTTGGCTTTTCACTCTGTTGGTGATTTCTATTGATGTACAAATGCTTTTAAATAATATGGGACCCCAGTTGTTGATTCTTTGGAATATTTCACATGCAGTTTGGTTTTTATTCATGAAAGCTTTGCCTATGCCTATGTCTTGAAGATTTCTCCCAACTTTCTCTTCCAGTATGTTTAGTGTTTCTATTTTAATATTTTGATCTTTGGTCCATTTTGACTTAATAGTTTAGTACCAGTGATAGGCAGGGGTCTAGCTTTAGTCTTTGGGGTAAAGACAGGCAGTATTTCCAGCACCATTTATTAAAGGGGGTATCTTTCTTCCAGTGAACATGTTTGGCCCCTTTGTCAAAGATAAAGTGCCTGAGTATATTTGTAGTTGTGTCCGCATCTTCTGCACTGTTCAACTGACCGTCTGTTTTTTCACCAACACCATGACGATTTTATCACAGTAGCTTTGTAGTACAACTTCAATTCAGGAATTGTGATGCCTCCTGCTTTGCCTTTTTTACCCTTAAATGATTTTTCTATTCTAGGTCTTGTCTGGTTCCAAATAAATTTTAGGAAGCTTTTCTCTAGTTCTGTGAATTCAATCAAGGTTTTAAACTTCAATTTCTGATTTGGTCTGTTTCATGGATTCCATTTCTTTCCTGTTTTGGGCCTTTTTTGTTTCCATCATTTTTCTCAGCTCATCCATTCTTTCATCCTTGTCTTTAATATTTTTGATTTTTAACCATCATTTCTTTTTGTAACTGAGAAATTACTTTCTCTATAGCCTTTTCCACTGGTTTATTCACTTCTGTTGCTATCATTTCAGGACAGTCTAGGGTTTGACTTCCAACTTCATCTATCTCTTTGTGTTCCAGGCTTGTCCTGGGTGGGCTAGGAGTCTAGCAGTGCATTTTACTTTTGCAGCTCGTCATTTTTTGTTTTCTCCTTTTTATTTTATTTTGTTTTCTATTGTGATGCTTGCTGATTTCCTATACTAGCTTTATCACTAGTCTTGAGACTTCCCTAGGAGATGTCTGTTCTTTAGGGATGTACTCTAGATGTAGGTGGTTCTTTACACCTATCTCAAGAACCTACATTTTTGTAGTGGACTGACAACTGGTGGTCAACTTATAACCCCCAGCTGAACTGAGGAAGTGTGGTGCTGGGCTGGGAGGCCCATCTGAGGACTATTGCCAGCAGCATAAGAGGAAGAGCTGGAGAAAAACAGAGAGACTTTGGGAACAAAAAGTCTGTTGGGAGCTGAGAGGCTGTTGCGAGCTGGTAGAAACTGTAAGGTTGTTTTTGAGGAGCTCGTCATACTGGCTTTCCTGATGAACTTCGCTGTTTTCATCCTTCAAGGAGCTTGGGGCCTCGTCGGCACTGAGAATGGCTTTGGTTCACTTTGGGGGAGTTCTAGTCCTCACTTTGAGCATCGCTTCCTTCTCTGGAGGGGAAGATGGTACAATGCCTGTATTCTAGAGAAGCTTGCTGCATTGGCTTCCCTGATGGCAACTCAGCCATTCTGATCATCAGAGGAGCTCAGGACCTCACTGCTGCTGCAGATGGCTGTGGTACTTTTTGGGGGAGCTCTGATTCTTCTAAGCATTACTTCCTGGCTCCAGTGCAGATCCTTCATCCTGCTGGCACAGACTTTCTAGATTCTACCCCTGACCTTCGGGCCTTCGCAGAGCAGATACATGAAATAGTCCTACATGAGATATTGTTATGGGCTCCAGACTTCCAGCTGGATTCATGAGAAGCATTATTATGAGCTCTAGGTCTTAAATTGGACTCATACAGGACATTATTGCAGGATCCAGGCCCTCAGCTAAATTTCTCATCTATAGTGTGTGGACAGATTTCCTGCACTCTGTTGTATATCATTCTTTGGGTGACTACTGTAAATAATCATATAAAATATATGTCCTGTATTATATATTGTTCACCTTGCAAAATAACCCCCCAAACCAACACAATTCTCAATTGAAAAGGATGCAAAGTTCCTATTTGGGTTAGCCCCCAAACGTGCTGTACTGGCTTGTGGTGATTATGACCCCATACAATCACAGTATTATCAGACAGGGGAGAAAAACTGATTATAACATGTATGACATCCTGACTAAAGTAGTTCAGTTAGTAAGAACAGTCGTTTCCAGTACAGCTTAACTACTGACCAACTAAAGTAATCTGTTAGTTCCAACTATAGGAGCAAAATCTAAAGTTATGTAACAAAATCAAACATAGGCCATGTATTTGGATGCAATGTTTCCCTTAGTGGAGCAGTTTTACCATTTTTGGGGGAGTTCTGAGTGGTTAAGATGGGTAGAGGACAAGATAAATTGATGACTAAAGTCAAATATAGCAGAGTCAGGGCTGGAGGTAAAAGGATGATCCCCTGAGTTTTAGGAAATTAGAGGACACATGAGAGAAAGAACAAAATAGAATGTGAAGGAATAATCAGAAAGGGAAGAGACAATGTTTACTCACTTGAAAGTTTAAATTCAAAATGTAGTTGAGGAAAGAGACAAAGAGAATCTATAGAGAAAAAGTAGGTAAGAAGTCTAAACAGTGCACAAAAAGAAGGAATAAAGAGAAGAAGGATGGAAAAGAAGAAAACAAACAAACAAAAAGTAGACCCAAGTATGAGAGGAGAGGAAAAAAAAAAAAAAAACCAAACCAAAAATAACCACAAAACCACAAGACAAAACATTCTAAACAGACAGGAAAGGGACAGACAATCTGACAAACAAGGGAGTGTAAAAGTAGTAAAATACCTCTGGTGTTTATAGTTCTGTGATAATGTCCATGTTGGACCCCAGAAATGTGTTGTATACTCCAGCCAAGTTTGCCATGAGAATCGTGCTGGGTTTGGTGCTGATCTTGGCCTCTGGATGTGGGGGTTGGGACTGGTCTTCTGTTGGTGGAGCTCTCCAGAGTCCAACTGCTGGCTCCTTGCTGCTGCTCCAGACACTTCCACTTTGCTGATCTCGCTGATTACTGGGTTAGCTCGTATGGGCTGTCCTGAGTCTCATGGGTTTTGGTCGGTTGGCCTGTCAAAGGCTTGTGTCCACTCAAATGCCTGGGGTAGGCCTGTCCTTGGTCAGAAAAACAATAGCCTGACTACAATTTAAGCCCAGCACCAAACTTCAGGCCAGCTCTAATGCACTCAACCTGCTCTAGGGACTCAATGCTTGGCCCGTCCCCATGCACATGACCAGGACCTTTCTGGGATTAGCCTCTTACTCTGCACACAGCCTCCAGGCCTGCTCCTGTGGGCTCAGTTCCCAGGAGTAACAGTATGAACACAGTCCCAGACCCGTTGCTGTGCACCTTAATGCCAGGAAGGTCCTGCAGATCCAGGATTTAAACTTGCATGATCAGATCCAGGATCTACACAGATACACACGGAGCAAGCTTCCATTCACACCACAGTGGATCCAGGATACAGGCTTCAGACCAGCCCAGCTGAAAATTCCAACACTTACTTAACCAGCTCATAGACCCCACCAGAAGAGAGTCTTTCAAGGTAAAATGAAAGGATGTTAATGAATCACATTAAACCTGAAACATGCTTCTAAAGGTAAAACTATAGTTAAATTCAGAATACTCTCCTACTCTAGCAACATAAATCACTTTTAACTCTAGTATAAAAGAGAACAAGTTATTAAAAGTTACTATAGTTCCAATGATAAACAATGGATAAACAATGTGTAAATCAGGTTTTTGGGTGTACCTCACTGAGAGATTATTTGCCTAGCATGGATCATCAGGGATTAACTTTGATAGAAAAGCATTTTTAAGACTTTAAAAAAAAATTTTGCATACTCAAGTGGTAACCTTTTAACTTTATTTCATGGTCCTTAAGCATACTTGGGAATGTTTTTCCTATCTCCAATTCAAAATCCTACTGAATTCAGGTTTTCACCTACAGTTTTCCACTGAGGTAGCCGGAAGAACAGTCACTCTTCAGCTCTTGTAATATTTGTCCTTTCTATGGTGTTTACATCTCTTATTCATTGCTTTCTTTTGAGAGTACCTTTGCTCAGATACCATGGCACCATGCTTTTCTTTCTCTCATTTAGGATTGTTCCTTCCTAGCGCCCTTCTGTGGCTTCTCTATCTCCCATTATATTTGATGACTTCATTTCTACTCTGGATCTTCTTTTCCTCTTGGTGTCATCTCCATTATCTCTGTGCTGTCACCTTCTATGATACACTTTGATTACTTTCAAATATATAGCATTCATTATTCTTTTGAGTTCAAGGTACTTATTAAATTCCCAATGGACATCCATACTCAGACATTACACAGATAATTAAATTGAGGTGTTCAAAACATTTACTAACCTCCTAATATGTTTCTCAGTTCTACATCTTATTATAGTGTAAAAAGTATTTCCATACGTGACAGTGAGTATTTCTTGCCTTTAATATCTGTGTTAACATGTGTGTGTAAGCATGTGTGTGTGTGTGAGAGAGAAAGAAAGCGCTTGTGTGTATTTATTCCTAGGACTCTACCTCATCCTTACTCCTTATACATATACACTCAGGCCCTTAATCCTGCATACTCTGTCTTCTTTGGATCTGCCTCTTCAGTTCATTTTCATTCCTTATTTCATGCCTTTGTTATATTTGCTTTATTATGATTGCAATTTTCCCCTAAAGATTCTCTGTGTTTCTAGGCTTGAGATCTTTTAATTCATTATCAACTTCTAAAATAATTTTTCTAGAATGAATATCTGATTCACTCCTAATTGTAAAACTTCATTGGTCTTTGGCATTCAGTTCATTACAAACTCCTTAAATTCCAAGGTGGTCTATTATGTTTATAATTTATACACACGTATAACACATATATAACATATAGCCTACATTATATTAAGACAAGGTTTAAGAACAAGCATGTAGGGAAATTATTAATGAGTGATAAAAACCCTAACTATTAATAACTCTGCATGTTTCTGAGATATTAAGTATAGCAGTGGCTGAAAGTAGTATTTACAACTCCATATTACACAGTCATTGTGCAAAAGGATCTCAAACAGTTTGAAGTCTAATGAAGAAGGAAAAAATAAATATGTACATACTGAGAAGAAGTGTAATGAAGTACTGCTGTTGATGACATGAGCTAATGATTTCTAGCCCTGGTAATTAGGGTAGAATTCCGGTAATGTGATGTTTAGACTGACTTTAGTAGAAGAGAAAGAATCAACAAGGAGAAGAACATGGATGGGAGGAAGACAACAACGATATAGAACATCTCTGTGTGGAAGGCGCTGAAGAGACACGTTCAAAACCCGAAGAGAGTTCAACGTGGCTTTCTCACTGTGAGCAAAGAGAGAATAATTGTCAGGACATTTAAAAACATAAACAAATTCATACCACATAGCTCAAGATGCTATGGAGCTATGGAAGATTTACATCTGAAAACAGTTTAAGAAATTAAATAACATGGCTTGATTTGCATTTTATCTAGAGAACAATTCCTTCGTGTTAGTACAGTTGGGAACCAGATTGTACTAGGTTAAAAAAATGGAAAACTAACCTTTCCAGCAGTCTAGAACCAAAGAAATTTGCTCCTTCAAAATGCTGTTAAAGAGTAATCTTTCTGAAAGTTAAGCAAGCAATGAAATAAAGAAAATGTTTGAGGTTAAAAGACAAGAATTCTGATTTCTTAGGAATTTCTAGCAGATCAGAGGTGAAGAGTTGGAATTTTTCATTTGCCAAGACGATACATATAGTGTCCCAGAAAGCATACACCTCAGTGTCTTTATGATGTTTGTCTGCAAAGGATAGGAGATAAAGTTATGAAATTCAGCTAGGTATAGGTTTGTGGCAGAGAATTCATATAAAATGGGAATATAGGATAGGAAAAACCATAAATAGTGGGCTATAATAAAAAAATTCTGTCCCAGAAACAAATTTGCTTTTCTTAGCCATTTTCCTGGTTCAAATTAAAGAGGGGAGTCTCCCCACACAACTCTTCAGAACATGTGCTGAAACTGACTAGAAAAGAATTCTTACTCTGTGACCAAGTAAAGACCAACAAACACATATGTAAGCTGTCAGCAATCAAAAGGTGTGATGCACTAACGGTGTTACTTGATGCAAACATAATATTTGGGATTTAAAAGTCTCATGAGGAAATGAGGCATTGCAAATTGACATGGAGATGGGAAAATGAATCAAGAAGATCTAGAAATTCAGAAATATGCTATTAAAATAAAACTTTGAGAAATAGATATGACCATATTAAGTAATCTGAAAACATTATGCAAGTGGAATATGGATTTGTATTAAGAATGGTACCTAGATCCCAAAATCATCATTGAAGGGACAAAGAAGATAAAGATTTTGAGGGACAAGGAGGATGGAGTGGCAATATTTTATCTCTATATAATCAAAGTTCCTTAAAGCAAAAAAAAAATATAGAAAATGGGGAAGGATGATTTTCAACAACACAACACATTTTCTATAATTAATAAAAAAAATTCCCAAAATGAGAAATGGAAAGCAGAATAAATTAAGAACAAACCTATGCCTGGTGTAAAATAGTAGAATTGTAGTACGTCCATGACAGAAATAGTAAAGCAACACAAGACAAAAGTGAATTTTACATAAAAATTGGTTAGACTGACCACTGATTACTCAGAAATTACAGGAACCCAGTAGAATAGTTTCTTCATCGGGTTTACAGAAAACAATTGAATAATTTATAATTGAAATAAGGTAGTTTCCTAAGGCAAGGTCAAATGAAAAGAAAAAAAAAAATCCCAGGCAAATAAAATCAAGAAAGGAAAGACTTTAAAAAAAATAGTCGATGGGCAGAGGGCCGCCAAGGCCCAGTTGGAGGAAGAGGAGGTGAAAGAGGGTGTCACCACTCCAAACACACCCTCGGTCAGCTCCCTTATTCTGGCACTCACAGCTTCAGCTTCCAAGGCCCATGCTCACGATAGGCCTGGGGAGGGCAGAGTTCTGAGAGCTGGTCCAAAACTGGAGAGGAGAAAGCTCAGCCTGGAAAAGAGGCAACAGCAATTGGGAGGTGTTGTCAAACCCAGTGTGAAGATGAGAAATTAAAACAGCCAATAAAACAGAATCCCCACTCTGCAGCAACCTTTCTAATTAGCGCCCTGAGGCAAGGTGGAGTCAATGCAACCAGTACACAGCCCACCACACCCAGCTCTATGCCTGCCCAGAGGCTGTGGCCTCCTACCTCTCCACTGTGTGAGCAACTACCAGCAGAGAGCAGCAGAGAGCAGTGGCAGTGACCCCAGGGCCACAGCAATTCCCAGGGATCCAGCCAAAGAACAAATGGGAACTGGAGCATAACAGTAAGCGAGAGCTGCAGATGGAGGTGGACCACACAGCACCACGCCCTTCTCACTCCAACACCAAGTAGGAAGCATGAGCTGAGTTACTGGGCTTCAGCTCCCACCCTGAACTCCCTCTGTGAGCACCTTGAGTCTCGGGGACCTGAGCACTCAACATGTGTTCCTGACAGCAATGGGCTGAGTCCACGGGCTTCAGGACCCAACCTAAACTACTAATATGAGCACCAAGAGGGACTTCACACTGCTTGAATATATGAACCTTGTATGAACCCATAGTGACAAATTACACAGAAAGCAGCAGTCCTGGAGTCCGAGAGACAACAATGTACTCTATGCAGCAGATGCAAGAAAATCCTCCAATTCTCTTCTAGAGCTAATAACTAAACTTAGTACACACCCTGGACTACCACAGTGAGCACATGTGGGGGAGACCTCACACCAGTTGTGCCCAGCATCGTAAGTGCCCCCAATGCCCAGCTGCAAGGGACAGGGAACGGCAACAATGGAGATCGAGAGATGGGAGGAGGCAAAGACCTGGAACTAGTGGGCAGACCTGGTTCTCTTGCTGGGTGGGGACAGCCTCCAAAGAGTCATAGGCAGCCTGCAGGGAGGCACTAGTGGCCTATAAGGGGACCCTGGGGGCCTTGACAGGGAACTCAGTAGCCTGACGGGGAGGGGACTCCCTCCAGGCTACATGAGAACCCTGAAGGCTTGGACTGGGCCTCTGGTAGCATGGCGATGGGGAAGAGCCCGGCAGTCCGTGAGGGTGACCCTGTGGACTTGACCGGGCCTCTGGATGTGCTGTATCGAGGTCAAGCCTGGTGGTTTGCTGGGTTATCCCGCCAACTTAACCGGACCCCTGATGGCCTTGAGGGCTTGTCAATGGGGGCTTGACCATAGTGAACCTGGTTCCCTGCCTATTTACCGTCTTTGTCTTTGAGGATGGGTGCTTTTCCACCTCCTGCCATAGCAATCTGTGTACACCCATATTTGTTACAGCATAATTTGAAGCAGCCATGTCTCTTCCCAATGTGAGAGCCCGAGGGAGTAAATAGACCCAAAAGTACAGTTATTATCAGAGGGAAGATGCCTGACTGGGTGGTAGAACAATGGAGATGAGGGCGGAGAAAATTGATGAATTGAACACGCCATCATCTGTAGAACTAAGTAACAAATGTGAAGATAACGTTATGTAATACAGCATCCAGTGCTAATTCCCTACTATCTTCTCTATTAAAAAAAAAAAAGTAAATGGGACAAATTCCACAACAACAGCAACAAAGTAAGCATAAATTGTAATATATCAGTAAGCATAATTAATTTACTTAGATTAACAAATTGAAATACTTAGGTCATAATTTAAGAAATAAACATGAGAAAAAACGAAAATATAAGTATCCAACAAATTTGGTTTTGTTTTTGTTGATGTAAAATACATGTCAGGCAATATTAACCCTGGGAAAGCCGGTATAGAAAGTCTGTCAATTAATTGATGACAAAATACCACTAGTCACACAGCCTCAAAATTTTAGCAAGAAACAGCGTGTTTTGTTTAGCTGCAGTGTCAGTACGTGTGCCGCAGGTCAGCACGCAGCACCTTCATCCTCACTTGGCTCCCTTTACAGGTGGGCGTTGCCTGACCTTGGCTGGATTCAGCTATGGCAACTTGGCTCTGCTCTGTCTCGTATACCAGTCCTGGGTTTATTGATTCAGTTCGGAAGTGAATGTCCTCAAGAAACTTCTCCCTTGTCTCCTAAGATCCCATTGGCCAAACCGTATCCCCAGAAGCAGGTCAATATACCCAGGGCACACAGGAAGGACCATGGCTGCTTGACCCAGTTACTGAGAGAACAGTGAATAAGTGAAAGGGTGATTACACAATTTACCAGAAACGTTATCCTGGCTTTTATCAAAACTGCCTTTATGGAAATAGCATTTGCAGGTGTTGTATCACCTGAAATGTGTAATTCACAGAAAAGATAGAGGAATTTTGAAATAAGTTTCATCATATAATACACATGTTTATTTTGTAAAACTGAGTACAACTAATGTAAATGGAAAAATCTATAGTTTGTATTAACACTCTGCCTTAATAAGATTAATCAAAGAGAAAAATCAGTAAGGTCAGTCTGACTCAACATTGTCCAAAAAAGACATGAGAATCATAAATATAATTTTAATGTATAACATTAAATATGATGTTGTTTTTTTTGCTCCCTTTGTGATTGCCAGGAGTAAAAGAGGTAAATTTAATTTTAAAACCAGTATTTTATGTAACCCAGTTATATCCCAAACATAATTCCAATCAGTAACTAATGTTAAGATGATATTTATTTTTCCCACTTATTACCTTATGTTGCATTTTTTTATCACAGTGGAGACAAGACTAATTGGATAGGGGAGGTAGATAACTAGCAGATCAAAAGTCAGCAAACTGTAGCCAAGGTAGAATATAATAGCGAGTCCTTAAAAGAGATTGAGGATATAATGTATCACTAGGTAGATCTTCAAAATGCTACAAGAGATGGGGAGGGAAGGGGGAGGGAGAGAAGAGACAGAAAAACCGGAAGTGGGGGAATTCATTCAATTGAGAAGACTATAGAGTAACAAAAGGGGAGTACAGAAAAAGACAGGTAACAAGGAAAGTGTGACTTAAACGTCTTTGATCACGCCTTTCCTTGCTTGTGCTTGTAACTCTTGCTTGTAACTCTCCTAGTTTGAATCTTCACTGTAATGTAGACAGAATTCTTCATGATTCCTTCAGCGTAGTCCTTGAGGTTATTTCTGTCCCTTTCATCTCCCTTTACCAAACAGGTAAGCTCATAGGGAACAGGCATTGGATTTTACTACGTAGTTTCCCAGCTTCTGCAGAGCGCCAAGGACCTCCTAAATGCTTAATGCAGTATTTGCTTCAGAAATGAATTACCCGTTGACGGTGTACATTTCTGTACAGAACAGGATCTGCAGTTCTCAGAGCTGCAAGTGTGAACTGAAAGTATGAAAGTATGAAACTGATATTCTCAAATCCCTTTCTCTCTAAAGTGAAAGAGTTTGTCCAAGAAGGCCTTTATGGCTTCTCCGGGTGGAGATTTTATGACTTCTAAATGGCAAGTCCTTTCATTTGTTCAAATGTTTCACCAGTAGCCTCAAGTTTCCACTTTCTCTGCTAAAATGTCTAAGCTTTGAGGATTTCCCACATAGACCTCTGTTATGGGAGCCTTCAGGGTCAAGTACCAGATTGCTTATCTGTCTTTCAAACTTTCTGAGCCACAAAGCTAACTTTTAGATTAACTATGTTAAAGAAAAAAAAATATGATTGTGAAACACTAAGTTCTAAACACCTTTTTAAATGCTGTTTCTTAAGATTCAGTATCATGCTAAATATTAGATGATAAATTATTTAAGTTAGTGCCCAAAATGACTTCTACTTTTATATTTTACTGCTTATAAGCGGTAAGCCACTAGAGAAACATAAAATAAATAACATCTAGAATAAATTATACTTTTAGGACACTGATTCAAGAAAAATCCAATGAGAAAATCACCAAATATGGCAGAAAATAAGAAAGGTGCTTATTTAATACTTTATGCACAATGACTACATGCAAGGATTACAATAATTGCATACACTGGAATGTGAAATGAAGATAATATAAATGAAATTAAGCTTATTTTATGCATTAGTTTTTCATGATTTATTCTGTGAAATATTATCTCTTGATCCCTGGAAGTCTATAGTAAGGGTTTACTAGGAAAAATATTTAATGCATTTGAAATATTTGACATACATATTTACTAATAAAGTTTGGATAGTTATCACTTCAGAAGCATTGAACATAGGTAAATGGCCAAGCAGTCTGTCAGCAAAATGGAATTAATTAAAAATTAGAATGAACCTACTTCATAGAACATGAAACAATGAACCAAAGAAAGTGACAAATTCAGCTCATGGCCATGTATTCCAATTCATTGTTGTTCAGATAGAATCAACATTCTCAATGCAGGGTGAAAGAGCGAGGGTTCCCTCTGTCTTCTATGACCCAAGGCATCTGTCACCTGGTAAAAAGAACTTTTCAACCTTTGCATCTCCAACCCTTGTCTCTTTATGTTCTCTGACATCCATTATTTGGAATCAATGGTCATACGTAATAGTTGGTAAAGGTGCTAGAAGAGAACAAAGAAGTAACCAAGGGATTCCCTGGTATGTGGTTGTGGTTTCTATCTAGATGTCCACCCAAAGCTTCACACATCGTGAGGGAGTGGGGTTTTCAGAGGTGGCTGTATCAAGAGTGTATGGTGCTGGGACTGAGTGTATGATTAGTAAATCAGTGCACTGATTGGCTTGGCATAATTTTAGCTTGGATTAAGGGTGTGAGAGCTATATCTGCCCTAGGGTGGGTACCCTGAATGCACTATAAGGGACAGAAGGAGGCTTCTCCCTCCTTGTTCCTGTTGTTTTTGCTGCCTGCCACTGCTGTGAATTGATGCCACTCTGCCATGCCACCCTGCCTTGGAACCAGCCAATTATGGACTGAAAACTCTAACAAACTGTGCACTAAATAAACCTTTCTCCTTTAACTTTGTGTGTCAGGTATTTTGTCTGAGCGACAAAAAAAGTAATTAAGGTGTGTAGATGGTTCTTGAGTCCCAAAAAAGTGTTCCTGGAGGGAATAACTCATTTTTCCATATTAATTTGTCCATTGGATATTGGACATCCAAGGAAGATGAAGATCGAACATAATTTTCTTTTATATCTTGCTGCGTCCCATAATTCCACAGTGCTCTCTTATCCACAGTTTTGCTCTACCTAATTATGTTAAAACACTGCTCTTCTCATTGGTTTCATAATTTTTAGGTAGGGATACACAGTAAGAAAGGGGGACATAAAGACTTCAGGATTTTTTTTTTTTGGTTTTTTTTTTTTTTTTTGGTGGTACTGGGGATCGAACTCAGGACCCTGCGCTTGCTAGGCAAGCGCTTATTCCACTGAGCTATATCCCCAGGCCCGACTTCAGGATTAAAATTCGAATAAGATTTCAATCTTGAAGGAACAGCTTAAACAGGGAAATTATAGGTCTTTGCATATGAAGTCTAAAAGCCCAAAGCAGCAATTCAGTTGCTTATTTATTCCAGTACTTGGTTTTTCTTGTGTCATGACAAAAATCTAGGCATGCTAATGAGCTATTCACACTAAAACTTAATTTATAGGAATATTAGTTTCCTCAGGTAATAAATTGCCAGACTCTGGGTGGCTTAAACCAATAGAAATTTGCTGTCTTTCTGTTCTGGAGGCCCAACTCTGAGTATAAGGTGGCCGGGCCGTGCCACCTCGGAAGAACTGAGGAAAGAGTTTGCTGTGCCTGGCATCAGAAGGGACAATAATGAGATGAGAGAGTCAATAATGTGTCAAGCGCTTTACTTTTGCAAGTGAATACTTAGAATGAGTTTTAATATTTCCAGTTGTGCCAATCCCTTATCTGTTTGCTTTTTCTCCTCATGGTCTATTCAGGATATAAAGAAAAACAGCTTAGGATGTATTTTCCAGGAGAGGCAGGACTTACCCTAGAAATTGCTTTATCCTTGAACTTATAAAATTCACTGTGCTGAAAAAAAGAGCAAAGGATTACAAATAGGCCGCTCATATGAAAATGATGGCTTCTTGTCACGTTTCAGTTTTCTTTTGGAGAGGATTCACGAGCCACCACTTTGCCCTAGGGAAAAATGTTGCCATTTTCGCAGCAAAGTGTTTTTTTGTAGAGTGAAATGACAGCTTTCTCCAACAGTAAAACTGAATTAACTTCTGAGGGAAAAATGCAGTAAAAATGTCAAATGCATAAAATATATCATGCTTTGAACATCTGCACATGTTTTGGACTGACCTGACCAAGAGAGAGACTGTCCTCAAGGTACCGGTGAATCAGGGACTCGGTGGCTGAAGGGCAGGTGGCGGTGAGGATGAGAAAATCAGAAAGCGGAGGGGGCAGGGAATGTAAGCAAATATGGGAAAAATTACATCTGGGTAGCAGTTGTAAAACTCAAAGTATGGAGGTACCTCTAGATAATTATAATGAGCATGATTTTTAACTGAATAATACCAAATTCTTCTTAAAGGTCCATGCAGTTTAAAATCAAAGTAATATATCCCGAAACTAGAAAAGCTGATACGATCAGAGTAACGTCTTCCATCTTTCCATTCTCCCACTGCCCCTCTATTCTTTATTTCTCCCTTATCTGCCTCCCCACTCTCCCTCCCTGTCTGTCTTTCTTACTTTCTCCTTTCTCTCTTCCTCTCCTTCCTCATTTCCCTCTTCATGTATCCCTTCTTCTGTCCCTTCCCTCCCTCTAGGTAACATAACTATAGTGGATTCACAACCGGTGGTCAACTCGTAACGCCCAGCTGAACTGAGTAAACATCGTGCTGGGTGTGGGAGGCCCACCTGGGACTGTTGCCAGCAGCATAAGAGGCAGAAGTGGAGAAGAAGGAGAGAGGCTTCCGGGAGTTGAGTGAGGCTGTTGGGAGCTGGTAGAAGCTGTTGGGAGCCTGGTGGAAGTAGAGAGAAGCTGTAAGGAGCTGTTGGTTTTCTTGGAGGAGCTTGTCCTCCTGGCTTTCCTGATTAACTTGGCTGTTTTCATCCACCAAGGAGTTCAGGAACTTGTGGCTGAGAATGGCTTCATTCACTTTGGGGGAGCGCTGGTCCTCACTTTGAGCATCGCTTCCTGGCTCCAGTGCAGATCCCTCAGCCTGTTAGCACAGATCGTTCATCCTGCAGGCACAGACTTTCTAGTTTTGACCATTGACTTTTGTGCCTTCTCACCACAGATCCATGAAATAGGCCTGCATGAGATGGTGTCATGGGCTCTAGGCCTCCAGCTGGACTCATGGGTGGCACTGGTATGGGTACTAGGTCTTCAACTGGACTCATGTAGGACACTACTGCGAGATCTAGGCCCTCAGCTGGATTCTTTGGTCTTTAGTGTGTAGACAGATTTCCTGCACTCCCTTTTGTATGATACTCTGGGTGACTGTTATAAATAATCTTATAGAATCTGTGACCTGTATTAGATTGTTCCCCTTTCAAAAACCCTAAGCCATAACAATAGCTTACCAAAATGTCAATGATATTTTGCAGAAAACTGTTTTCAGTTAAGTGACTTTAAAAAATGTAATCAATTTGTTCTAACTTGTTCACCTACTCATGAATTCCATGCTGACTAAGCATTTTCTCTGAAACATTATTTTGCCTACTGAAAACAGTATTTAATTACAACCATTAAATGTGCAGATATGAAATAATGCAATGTAAAATAACCAACTACTATGATTCTTTAAATTCTGTTAAAAGATTTTAAACCACAAGTGAGATCCCATCTCAATTTTCAAAGAAGAGTTAAGGCACCCTTTTTCTTGCTCACCAAGGGAGCAAAACCAGAGAAATTGAATACCTGGTGCCACCATTTATTTTATAGAATGAAAATGAGTGCAAACAGGAAAGACACCAAGAGATGGGTTTAGGGAGAGAGAGGAGGCACTTCATGGATTAAATTCGTGGATCTAGAAGGGTCCCAAGATGATCCCTATTGGTAGAAAATATCAGATTCATTGCAGGCAAGGTAGGTACCTGTGTGAAAAACTGTGGCTTCACGTATAATAGAAGCAATTCCGATAGCCAGTGCCCGCCTCAGCTACGCCACTCACTCTTTGGCTCAATGTGTAGCTTATAACCCTGGGAATCAGCTGCCTTCTTAGTGTGAGAAAGTGCAGTGTATGAGTTTTCTTTCTTTCCAGCTCAAAGAAGCTCAAATTGTAGAAACTTTTTTTTACCAAAAACCTGGCAAGCTTTCTGTCTTTTCCCTTTAGAGTTCTCCGACACTGGCTTATAAGAGCACACTTCACTTTTGCTTCTAAACCTCATCTCCATGTGACCTTAAGCTAAGTGGAGCATTCATCTTCCTGTTCAAAGCCTGCCCCTTCCCTCCTCCTTTTTCTCTCTTCTGGAAACAATATTTTGTGTTGGGTTTTTAACTTACTTACTAGTCCATCTTAAAGTAGAATAAGAAATTATCTAGAGAGAGGGCTGGGTAGTGTAGAAATGATGAAGACTTCAAGAAGTTGGTGAATATAATCATTATGTATGGCAAATATATATGTACTAATTTTTTTAAAAAAATTAAAAAGTAATAAGAAGCAATAAAAGAAAAGATAGATAAAGATTTTAGTTTGGAAATTCATACTCTGAGTATGAGTCACGGAGAGTATAGTGACGTATTTTATTGACACAATATTATGGTAACTACTTTTTCTTTTTTGTTGCTGATACTAATTATGGTGCTTTTGTGAAAACAGAATGCATATGATAACTTTGAAAGCTTTTAATCAAATTGATTTTATGTTTAGTTTTTAAGAAGCGGTAGTTATGATATTAAGGCAAAATCTTATTTGGATGAGTAGTAATCGGTACAAAAATTCTCATTTAAAATCTAAGTACTTTATGGACTATGTAAGGTTGGAAATCTCACCTATGAAATAAATTAATTTTTATAGTTTACTTATTTGGGAAATGAATTTTGTGCTTCTATAAAATTACAATTCAGGTTGAGCATTCCCAATTCAGAAATTCAAAATCTATAGTTCTCTAAATTCTATATTTTTTGAGCATCTACACAGGACCACAGCTAGAAAGTTCTACATGCAACTTCATGTGTCAAGCCCCAGGGAAAACACAACTACACTGAAAATATTGTAGAAAATGAGATTCTGGCTTGTGTATAAGATGTATGTGAAACAAGTCAACTCCTTGTTTAAATTTTAGTCCAATTCCAATGTCATTTTAAGTTTCTGAAAATATTTTAACATTTGAAAAGAATCTGAAATGAAAAGACCTTCTGCCCCAGGCATTTTGTATAAGGCATTCACAACTTGCACTCCTTTCATATATTGTTATGTTATATGAAACCTGCTGAGCATTTGACTACATGGAAGTCTAAACTCATGAGACTACTTGTTTATTACATGATAGTAGTTGGTGTTTTTCCTATTTTTCATCAGATTGGTTTTTATCTTGCCTTAGTATGTTGTTGTTTTTGTAGTTTTTAGTAATTTAAGCCATTTCTTTAATATGTTATTCAAACAAGAGTGAACAAGATGCCTCATTGCGGTTAAAGTCTCTTTAAGATTCATATTTAACAAATTTGGACTTTTTATGTGTATGTCTTTAAAACAAATTTACCTAAGTCTACTCCTTGCCTTTACCACTGTTTTCTTCTTTTAGACAGAAAACTAACATCTCACGTTTGATTTTGGCAAATGTGAAATTCATGTTTACCTGAGACTAGGATCTGGGGCAGAAGGGGGACATAATTTTGATTTTAATAAAAGCCTAAATGAATCTGTTCCTGCTTCTCACCTATCATTAAGTGAATTAAAACTTCTTAAAGGTTGAAAATTATTTTTTGATGATGCTATTTACGCTTTTATTCCTGGAAGCTTCCTGATTGTTCCATTTCAGTAGTCTTTTTAAAAATGTAAATTGGGGTTGATACTTTACTATACTAGTTTCACCACTGGTAAATGGAAAAAACATTCAAATCATGATTTTTCTTTGGGTAATGATCAGATTTGCTAAAGAGAGGAGGTGGTATTTTTCCTGAACATGGCAGATAGTTCTCATCAAGCTTCATGGTGGCAAAGAATATTATGATTAGACACAGGAAACTCAATACAAGGATATTAGAGTGTATTTTCCCTCTATCTTTATTTTAGGCCCATTGTAAACAACTCCTTGTAGAAGAATTACAAAAACATATAAAACTGACTTAAAGACATTGCAATAGGACATAAAACATTAACATACAATGTCAAATATATATGCAGATTAAAGACCATACTTGATCAGCTCAACAGGAAAGTAAAGAAAACTTTGGGTAAGAAAATTAAGCCTTAACTTTATGTGTGGCTTTTTGTAACTAGAGAGGTACAGACTTATTTTCATCATATATAAGCCTCATGAATTATTTATTATTCTAATAAAATAACATAATTTTACAATTAAAAAATCAGAGACAATTTCATAGGATTGAGATGTTGCTCCTTAGATTGCATTTGGTTTTCATGAGCATTCTGATTTTGATTTGAATATTAGCTAGCCCACTAAGACCTGACAAATATTGAAATATATTTAGTTCATCATCTTATGCGGAGGTGATTCAAATTTTGGCTTCTACACGGTAGGCATAGATGTGAATTGGAACTTTTAACTGTCAGATTGGTATGTATGGCAAAGTCAAAAATTAAACTGTGCTGTTCATTTTCATCTGGTCTACACACACATTCACATGACATTTTAATCAAAGTAAACAAATAGCTGGAAGTCTTCATATCATTTTATTGTTTCAGATAATGTAAGAACCAGATAACCTCCTGAAGTGAGTCTCATAGTGTGCTTAGGATTAGATGGCAGTGTCACTGCTGGTGACGAGGTTTATGTGAAACTGTGCCTCCTCCTATTTCTAATAATAAGTTTTTACTCAGTCTGATCACATTCTTTGGAAATCACAGTTTTAATTTTTTCAATTCTTCAATTCTTCTCTGACATATAATTCTTTCTGTTTATTTCTTCTCATTTGGACCCTAAAAAGGCAATTTGAAATCTTAGCTATTTTCACTGACCCTGGTTCAAATGGAATAAGTAGTACAGATTAATAATGCACGTGTATTTGAAAACAGAAATTCATAAAAACATGACTATCTTGTACAATATTAGAAATTGGAAATATACTAATGTTGATGAAAGACTAATAGGTCCATGAAGGGTTGTCTTGTATATCTTGGCCATTCTCAGCTTTTACTCCTTCCCGGTGATCTAGTCCCTTTGGTGGACACTGGGAAGTTAAACATATGCTGCTCTTTAAATACTCAACTTATTCAGAAAAACTTACTGTAAGAGTAAGAGTAGTAAGATTTCACCTATGTAGTATTTGCTCTATATGTACAGGATGCTTAGCAGGGAGCCAGGTGTTATTTACATAAGAAATTTCATTTAATTAAAAAGGACGAAAAAGCCTGGACTTCCATTTCCCCTTTTTTCTAAGAAGGCTAACCTGCCCCCAGGGCAGGTGTAGCACTCACACAATCTCCATGCCCTCCTCTTGCACAGAATGAGGGTATTTACAAAGTAAGGATATGCTGAGTGGGCTTAGTTAAACTTCAAAACTTCTCAAATGCACCCAGTGTATCAACCATTACAATTCACCCCTTGTCAACTTGGCAATCAAACACATTTCTTTAAACTAGTCTCCAGACACAAAGACATGCTTATTCTTTTTGTTTCACAACTTGAATATTATAACAGTTTTAACAATCCTTAAGAATCAGTATTAAGTCTATCAACATTATATTACCTTAGAACAATAACATTCTGTCCCTGGTCTCCCAAAGACTCATGTACATCCCTTTAGGCAAAAGGCTTTTAGTCCATCTGCAAGAGTTGCCAAAGTTCTAACGGTTTCAGCATTGCTGAAAAGTCCAAGTCCCAAATCACCTCTAAGGTGTAAAGCAAACTATTACTTGCAAGGCCCTGTACAAATGAGAAGTTAAGACACTTGTAACATTCAATGGAATAAGATAAACACCTTCATTCCAACAGTTACAAACAGGGAAAATACAAAGGAATGGGACCAAAGCTAGTCCAAACTCCAGCAGGGCAAACATTACATCCTGTAGTTTCATGTCCAGCATCTGCTACAATCTATGATAAATTGTGACCTCCAAAGGAATGAGTGACTCCATTGCTATGACACTTCTGGTAGTTACAGCTTGCATGGCTTCTCTCTTAGGTCCACTTTGCTCCCTCCTTGCAGTTTTCCTTAGACAATCCACATTCCTGGCTTTTCCATACTTCTGGAGTCTCCACTGCTTCTTTGGCTTTGCACTTACAGCTTTACACACTGGCCTCTGAGGGGCACACTGTCCAGCTTCGTAGGCCTTCTGAAATTGGGATGGAAGCCACCTTAATCCCATAACTCTTACATTGTGCTGGCATCTAAAATCAGTGCCATGTGCAAGCTGCCAAGGTCTGCTGCCACCTGGAATAGTAGCCAGGAATCCCTCTCTCTTGGCTGTAGGGGTCAAGTGCCTAGATCACTGAGCACTCTGAATCTAATTGAGGACCAAATTTTGTACACTGCCACCATTATGGAGCATGGTGAGGCCACCGCCATTCTGGAACCTGGTGCTGCTCAATTTTCTCCTCAAAGCAGTTTTCACTTTGGCAGTTTTGAAACTGCAAAGGGTAGAGACTTGCTACTTCTTGTGATGCCCTTGGGCCATCTTTTCTATTGTCCTGTTCCTTCTTGGCAGTGGAGGTCTTCTCAGGTCTATATTTGTAATCCACAGCTTTACTGGAGCTTCCTTTCTGGCCAAACTCACATTTTAAATCATCCTTCTGGGCTTTGTGCTGTTGATTATCAGCATAGATTGGGCTATAAGCCCTCAACAGCAGCCATAGCCTTAACATTCAACTACCTTGAAATTTCTTCTGCCAGATTAATTAGTCCACCATCCTTACTCTTAGTTTCAGGTAAAGTGTCCAGACAAGAGCAAAATGCAGACAAACTTTCTGCCAAGCCATAACAACATCATCTATACTCCAACAGCCAATGCAGTCCTTCTTCCCAGCAGAAACCTCCTGAGCCTGGTCTTTACCAGCAAGATTTCCATCAACCTTCTGGTCTTCTGAGCTCAGACCAAAATCTCTCTTGCAAAACAGCCTAATGCATTCCAGCTCCACTTTTTCAGCCCAAATCTCTGAATGTTTCCAGTCTCTTCCCACAAGCCATCCCAAAGGCTCTTGAATAAGTGGTCAGGTGTGGGCACAGCAACAACCTCACTCCTCCAGTAACACATTCTGTTTTGGCTACTTTTCTCTTATTGCTGAGACAAAATACCTGATACCAAAAATTAAGGAAGGAAAGGTTTATTCAGCTCACAATTTGTGGACGTTAGTAATCAGCTGGCTCCAAGGCAGGGTGGCATGGCACCAGGGCAACAGTACAAGGTGACAGAAGATGGCAAATGCAGCAAGAGCAAGAGGAGCAAGCCTCTTTTTCTCCCTTATTTTGTAAGCAGGCTGTCCTGCCCCATAGGGCAGGTATAGCACTCATAAAATCTCCATGCCCTCCTCTTGCACAGGATAGGACGTTTATAAAGTAAGGTACTTCGCTCCCTTCTGAGTAAGATTAGTTAAACTTCTAAACTTCACAAGTTGACACAATGCATCAAACATTACAACCATAAAATCCATCACAGCTAGATTAATATTTATAATTTGGAGCTCCTGAAATTCCAACACTTGGAGAGGCTGATACAGGAGGATTGCAATTTGGAAACCACCCTGAGCAATTTAATGACCTAGTGAGTCCTTATCTCAATTGAGAAATAAAAAAGACTTGGGGATGTAGCTCAGGGCAAAGACCCTGGGTTTAGTCCCCAGTATCACTAAAGGAAAATAAAATCAGTTTTAATCACTTTGTCTTAGAAACACTTCCTTAATTTCCTTGGCAACAATTTACACAGATGTCTCTGTCCTCCGTTTTGGAACCATAACTTAATAAAAGTCAGTTGAACTCCAAGAAAGGCTCTTCGGTAATGCTTTAATAAGAAAGCAATGGTTAAAATTCTACAGCTCGTGAATTCAATAGGCTCCACTGTTTCTGTAAATAAAGTTTTATTGGAACATGGTCAGGCCCATTTATTTCCATGTTTCCTATCTGCTTTCAGGCCACAAGATCAATGGTGAGTACTGTAGTTGCAATGGCACTGTATAGGGCCCTCAGGGCCTGAAGTCTGAATCCTGATTGGATTGGCAGTCCTGATTAATGGTCGAAGAGTGTTCATCTGTTTACTTTGATTATTTTCACCTTGTGTTTGGTTTCTTTTAAATAGATGGTCAGTATTCATGATTGCTCCTGTATATATATATTTTTTCACATGGAAACAGTGCACTGGCATCTATAGGGAAGGACATCCTTCTCACTTTTTTGAGAAGCAAATTTTAATCAATCAGCATTTGAAGACAAAAAAGATGCGAACGTTATAATGATTGATGTGAGTTTGCTGCATTCAGAGGACTACTGTACTGCAAGGAAGTCAAATGAATGCAGCCTGGAGCATTCTGAAGGAGAAATCTGTTGTAGAAAGTAGGAAATCTGTCTATCCAGATTCTATTCACACTACGGGTGTTATTTTTAAGTCTTTTAATTTGAATGCCCTTTGTAAATTTGGAGGCGGTATTCATGAGGATTACGGTTGAAGGGTTTCAGTTCATGCTTACTTGGCTGCAAGTCAGAAATACCCTGGCAGAAGTGCTTGGGGGAGCAAAGCTGCTGAGCGCAGGGCAGCTGAGGAGTTGAGTGGGGCACAGCACTAGTCTGAGAATGGAGACCGGGAGGCTGCTGGAGAGTCACTCCTATGAGCAACTTCGAAAGGCTGAAGCGGATGATGTCTGATGTCCACAGACGATGGCAGTAACAAAAGATGAGTTGGCTTAACCTGAAGGCACTTGCTCAAATGCAAGCCAACTTTCTCCTCCCCCTTTATTCCACTCAGGCTACAAGCCTACAGCGTGGTGCCACCCTCAGTTAGGGTGGCTCCTCCCCCTCATGTTGCTCACCTTTGTGTCACCTCTCTCTGGAAGCACCCCATCTACATAACCAGAAGAATGTTTTATTAATCTGCTAATTATTTCTTACTTGGTCCAGTAAAGTTGGCAGTCCTGATTAATGGTCGAAGAGTGTTCGTTTGTTTTATTTGATTATTTTCACTTTGTGTTTTGCTTTCTTTTAAATAGATGGTCAGTATTAACAATTCCTCCTGTATTTTTTTTCACAAAATGGGTAGTAGCATGTATATCTCTCTTGGATGGGTTTTTGAATTCACAAATTGCTTCGCCTTAGCATGATCTATAAAATCGTGACAGTTTCTAGCTCTGCATTGCTTAATAAAACATATACAGTTCCTAGCAGTAAATCTTCTTGTCATGTCCAAGAACAGGACAGCAGGTACCTTCAGGCAAACAGAGCTTAGAAATAGTACAAAACCTTATAAATGATTGTATTCTGGAGGAGGGTTATGCCTGATCTGACTTGAAACATCTGCTCTGAAGAGAATGACCATTAATCTTTAATATGCTCTCTCTCATACTTTTTCCTCTACATTTTGGGGCTGTGGTAATCTTTAGAGACTAAAATTCCTGAGTTTTTGCAGAGAAACAAATGACTTTATGCAGATTATATAAGCAGACAACCCACCAAGATTAACTGATGGATACTGTGCACAAAATACAATTGTAGTAGCTCTGGAATAGTTAAAAAATTCTGAAGTAGAGCTCTTGACCTGGAGGATAGTATGTAGGCTAGAAGCTACTTCAGGAAAGAGATCATTCTGAAAAGAAGAAAAAGGGTGACAACTGTGTTTTGTAGAAATTGTATATCTGATTTGTAGGCACTGGTATTTCATTATATCAGAAATCAATAATTAATGAGAGGTTCTATTTAATAAAAAACTGTTAACAAGAAAAAGCTTATGTCATTAAGAAGAACTTTTAATCACTGCTGTAGCTAATCTGAAGTTCTAAAACTGTTAACAGCTACTAATAGTAATTTTAATCTCCTGTGATAATTACAGATAAATTTACACAGAGTGATGGAGGAAATTGCATATTGTTTCTTTGTATCTCTTATTCAGAAGAAGGCATAACTTTTAAAGCTACTATGCTACTTTCAGCATAATTAAGTATAGAAGACTGAGATATTTGAAAACACAATAAACTACAGTGCTTGCTAGGCTTTTCTATATTGGAAACAGCCTGTTAATCACTTTGTATTAACCACTGACTTTTAAAATCTCTCTGAAAATGAGACAGTAGTTTGATGTTAACGAATCAAGAACTATCTAATTTGAGAAAGCTGTGACGTCTTGGTGGAGGAGCTTGAGGGTACAGAGTATTCCACTTGACGCTGAAGAACTGGCTGTGGCTTGCATGTTTTCTTGGCATTCCTACATGGCAGTTTTACATAGCTGATTTGATTGCTTGTGACGCATTTGTTAGTTTCCTTGGAAGACACTTCTGCTTTACTGTTAACCTGGGAACCAGTGCATACATATTCTCTTGCTATCAGAGTCCCTTCTCCTCTCCAGACAATCATTTGGGGCCGAAGTTATTTCTGTGCATGTGAACATACCTGGCCACCTGTGATCCATGAAAAGCAATGACCATTTAAATAATCCATGTTCAACAAAGTTTTTGTCTTTTCCAAATGTAGGTTTATATTATTCACCTTGCATTTCTTTGGACTATTTGAGCTTTTTAAAGATACTACTCCTGCACCATTACATCGAATCTCCAACTTCAGAGTAATACATCCCTGTGGTTTTTCATCTGACAGACTTTTGTGACTTCTGATCAGACCCCACTTTCCCTGGTGATAGGAAAACAGAGGAGCTCAGAGAATATTTTCTATAAGGAATTCACAAGGAAAGAAGCAGCTGCTTTTGCATGGATGAGAACTTTGTTTTCACACCTATATTAATGATTGTACATTATAATCTGAGGACGTATTTATTCAAGTTGTACTGAATAACATGACACCGAAGGATGAGTCAGAACACATAACCTATGCCCTCACATAGGGCCCTATTGTTTTCTTTGTATACTTTTTTAAGGAAAAAGATAGAACAAATATTCACAACAAAATAATGGGGGAATAACAGCAGTGTTATTCTTAGTCTAGTGCTCTGCTATTTTCTTTTCAAAATAACAGTATCTTTGCGTTTGTGTCTCCAGCTCAGGTCTGAACAGACAGAAGATTGGGGCAATCATCATGTTTACTGTTCTGAGTTGCCTAATTATAAAGAGCATTCCAGATGCTAGATGAGGCTAGAATGAAGGTGATATCCATGAGGCATGGGACTCAAAACCAGGACAAGAGAAAGCTGTTACAAAATATGACTGCACTGGAGGGGGCTTTGGGCACCTGGAGAGGCTGTGCTTTCTGTTCAAAATAGAACTTGCGGCTGGTTCTTTGGAGGAGCTCCAGTCTTCGCCTTCAGCTCAGTCCTCTCCTGGCTTCTGGTTCAGGCTGTTTGGCTTCTGCCTGGGACTCTTCACCTTCTGGCGCTGGCTCTCCGGCCTTCATTATAGGTTCTTCAGCATTTCATCGCTGACCCATCTGTCCTTTGATATGGACTTGCACGTACATTGCAGTGAGCTCCAGGCCTGGGGCTGGGCTCTTTAACCTGCAGTGTGCAGACACCATCTGCACACTTCCTCATCTAACCCTGTAGCTGACCATTGTTAAAAATCAATTCTGGGAGCAGCACAGCATGTCGGCAGAACTCATCTCCTCCAGTAAGACCTGCGCCTGGGCTGTGCTCCAAGCCTTATAGTAGGGAAGAGGCTCAGACTGGGAGGGCCCATCCCTGTTGGTAGTTGAGACCTGTAGTGTAGAAAGCCTCAGGCTCTGGAGTCCTCAAGGTTGGGAGGTGAGGTCTCTACCCTCACTAGCTACCCAAGGATCCTGAGGCAGCAGCCCTTGACTACCTACCATTGCTTCAAGGCTGAGGCCCACGTGCTTCCCTTCCACAGACTGGAGACTCTGGTACTGAAGCCCAGCACTGCCCCACCATCGCAGGTGTGGTCTGAGCCATGCATCCCAGCAATTGCCTGGAGTCCCTGGGACCAGTGGTCCACAGTCTGCTACCACCTTGGGATTAGTTTGATATTCAGGTAAACTAGTGTCCCTAGAGTCCTTTGTGAGCTGTCTGGGTAGTTTGTAGCTCAGCACTTGTCATTTGACATTCAAATGACAGGACATAGGAGCAAAATGCAGTCTCAGAACACAACACCCAGAACAAGTCCAGGAGACAGTGACATAGGAGAACTAGGCAGCCACATACCTAAAAATTCTGAAATGATCACATTTAAAGTAAAGAAACAACTCCATCAGGCCAGAGAAGAGATTAAATCTGAAATAATCTCTCAGTCAAAAAACAAAATGAAAATAATGATGGAAGAAATGCTTCCCACATACAGAGAAGAAACAGATAAAAGAATAGAAGATCAAAGGCAATAAATGGAAACGTTACATGAACAATTTAGGAATGAATTAGAACACATGAAACAGACACAAAGAGATTTCCAGGTAATGAAAACTTCCACTGAAAGCTTGAAAAACCACATGAATGAAGTGGAAGATAGAATTTCAGATCTTGAACACAGCATGACAGCTAAGAATTGTGAAAAGAAGGATCTCTTAAGGTCATCAAGGAGCCAGGAAAAATCAATCCAACAGCTGCAAGACAAACCAAATAGAAATAATGTCCGAGTAATAGGAATCAATGAAAAAGCAGGAGGCAACACAAATGACATAAAAAGAATATTTGCAGAAATAATAGCAGAAAATTTCCCAAGCATGATAAAAGATACTGATGTGCAGGTATATGAAGCATATAGAACTCCAATGAGCCACAACCCAAATAAAACCACACTCAGACATATAATAGTCAAGATCCCATATATCCAGCAAAAGAGCACAATATTAAAAGCTGCTAGAGAAAAGAAACAGATCACCTATAAAGGAAAGCCCATCAGAATCACAGCAGACTTCTCAACAGAAACCATGAAATCAAGAAGAGCTTGGAGTGAGGTATTACAGATTCGGAGACAAAACAGATTCCAACCCAGATTGATTTATCCTGCAAAACTATCCTTGAAATTCAATGGAGAAATAAAGTATTTCCATGACAAAGAACAACTGAAGAACTTTGTAAGTGCCAAATCAACATTACAAAAAGTACTAAAAGATATTCTAGACAAAAAAAAAAAAAAAAAAGAGACCATAATCTTGAGAACAACAATAGAAAGGAACCCTTAAGCACAACAAGCAATTAAACAGCAAAAGTAGGAAAGCAACAGCAAGTAAACAGCATGACAAGAATAAGCCAACATATAACAGTTATAACCATTAATGTAAATGGCCTCAATTCACCAGTCAAAAGAAACAGACTGGCAGAGTGGATTAAGAGACAAAATCCCACAATATGCTGTATACAGGAAACACACTTTACCCAAAAGGAAATCCACAAACTGAAAGTCAAATGATGGAAAACAGTTCTCCATGCAACAGGTTCCCAGAAAAAAACAGTGGTAGCTATTATGTTTGCAGACAATGTAAACTTCAAACTGATAACAATCAAAAGAGACAAAGAAGGCCACTATATACTAGTTAGGGGAAAGCTGCAAGAGGAAGAGATAACAATCCTAAACATGTATGCACCAAATACTGGAGCACCAAACTATATAAAGCAAATCTTAACAGACATAAAAAACCAAATAATCAATAACACTATTGTTATAGGGGACATAAACACCCCTTTTCTGCAAAGAGACAGGTCAACTGGACTAAAACTCAGCAAAGATATAACAGATCTGACCAAATGTGTGAACAAAGGAACTTAGTAGATGTATACAGAGTGTTCCACCCCATAATATTAGAAAACACATTTTTCTCAGCTGCACATGGGACTTTCTCTAAAATAGACCACATTCTATCCTATAGAGCATATCTACCTAAATGCAAAAGAACTGAAATTATCCCATGCATATTATCTGACCACAGTGCAATGAAACTGGAAATTAATGACAAAGGGAATTCCAAAAACTCCATAAACACTTGCAAATTAAACAACAACCTCCTGAGTAATGAATGGGCCACAAAAAAAAAATTAAAGAAGAAATTAAAAAATACCTACAAACAAATGAAAATCCAAATACAACTTATAGAAATCTGTGGGATGCAATGAAAGCAGTCCTCAGAGGCAAATTTATAGCTATGAACTCACACATAAAGAAAATGGAAAGAGAGCAAATAAATAGCCTAATGCTATACCTCAAACTTTAAAAAAAAAAAGAACAAGTCAAGCCCAAAGCCCAAAGAAGGGAGGAGATTATAAAGCTTAGGGCAGAAATTAATGCAATTGAGATTAAGACAACTCTTCAAAAAATAAGTGAATCTACTTGGTTCTTTGAAAGAATAAATAAAATTGATAAACCCCTAGACAACCTTATCAAAAAAAGAAAGGAAAGAGCTCAAATTCATGCAATAAGGATGAAAAGGATGAAATCACTACAGATCGTACAGAAATACAAAAGATCATTAATACCTATTTTGAGAATCTTTACTCCAATAGGATAGAAAACTCAGAAGCAATGGACAGGTTCCTAGAAATGTGTGAATTACCAAAGTTGAACCAGGAAGATATAAAAATCCTGAACAACACAATAGCAATTAATGAGATTGAAAATGTCATTAAAAACTTATCAACAAAGAAAAGTCCAGGCCCTGATGGATTCAGAGCAGAATTTTATAAAACATTCAGCGAAGATTTAATGCCAACACTCTTCAATGAAATTGAAAAGGAAGCAATTCTTCCTAACTCATTTCTGGAGGTAAGTATTATACTGATACCAAAACCAGAGAAGGACCCAACTAATAAATAGGACTATAGACCAATCTCCCTAATGAACATAGATGCAAAGATACTCAATAAAATACTAGCAAATAGAATGTAGTGAATCAAAGGAAAATTATACACCATGACCAGGTTGGATTTATTCCAGGAATGCAGGGTTGTTCAATATTTGCAAATCAATTAATGTAATGCACCATATCAATAGAACCAAAGACAAAAACCACATGATCATCTCAATAGATGCAGAAAAAGCTTTTGATAAAGTCCAACATGCATTCATGTTAAAAACTATAGGAAAAATAGGAATAGATGGCCTCTACCTCATTCTGATCAAAGCCATCTATGACAAATCAACAGCCACCATCATACTAAATGGACAAAAACTGAAAACTTTCACTTTAAAGTCAGGAACCAGACAAGGATGTCCATTGTCACCACTACTATTCAACATAGTTCTAGAAGCATTAGCCAGAGCAATTAGACAAGAGAGAGAAATAAAAGGAATATGGATAGGAAAGGAAGAAGTAAAACTATCACTATCTGCAGATGACATGATACTTTACAAGGAAGACCCCAACAACTCCACAAGAAGATTCCTGCAATTAATTGACAAATTCGTCAGAGTAGCTAGATACAGTCAACACTCAAAAGTCGATAGTATTCCTATACAAAAACAACAAACAGACTGAGAGAGAAATTAAGGAAACCATACCTTTTACAATAGCATTGAAAAAATTGAAATATTTAGGAATCAATCTAAGAAAAGAAGTTAAAGATCTATTCAATGAAAACTACAGTACTCTGAAAAAATAGATTGAAGAGGATTTCAGTAAATGGAAAAACATTCCCTGGTCATGGTTAGGCAGAACCAATATTGTGAAAATGGCCATACTATCAAAATTGTTGTACAGATTCAATGCAATTCCCATCGAACTACCATTAGCATACCTCACAGATCTAGAGAAAACATTTCTCAAATTCATCTGGAAACAGAAGAGACCCAGAATAGAAAAAGCAATTCTGGGCAACAAGGACAAGTCAGGTGGAATCACAATTTCTGACCTGAAATTATACTACAAAGCTACTGTAATAAAATCCACCTGGTACTGGCGAAACAACAGACCTGAGGATCAATGGAACAGACTGGAAGATGCAGCCACGACCCCTAATATTCAACAAAGGGGCCAATCAAGCTCACTGGTAAAAAGATAGCCTCTTTAATAAACGGTGCTGGAAAAATTGGCTTGCCTCTTGCCAAGGACTTAAAATAGACCCAAGTCTATCGCCATGCACCAAACTCAAGTCAAAATGGATTCCAGATCTCAATATTAAAACAGAAACACTAAATCTATTGGAAGAGAAGGTAGGTAAAAATCTTGAAGCCATAGGAGTAGGCAGAGAGTTCATGAACAAAAATCAAACTGCAAGGGAAACACTTCAAAGAATCAATAACTGGGACCTCATCTTACTGAAAAGTTTTTCACATCTAAAGAAATCACCAGCAGAATAAAAAGAAAACCCACAAATTGGGAAAATATCATCGCTGGCTCTCCCTCAGACAAAGGTCTTCTATCTAGAACATACCAAGAATTGAAAAGCATGAACCTGTCTAAATTCAAAGACCCACTCCAGAAATGGGCATCTGAGATGAATACACACTTTGCAGATAAAGAAATACAAATGGCAAATAAATATATGAGAAAATGTTTTACATATTTAGTCATTGGAGAAATGCAAATGAAAACAACATTGAGATTTCATCTCACCCAGTAAGACTGGCCAGTATGAGAAAATCATCCAATAACAAATGCTGGTGAGGCCGTGGAGAAATAGGAACTCTGCTGCACTGCTGGTGGGAACGCGGACTGGCGAAACCACTATGGAGATCGGTTTGGAGATTCCTCAACAAACCAGTTCTAGAGGTCCCATTCAACCCAGCTATTCCCTTTCTGGATATTTTCCCAGATGATCTGAAAACATCATATCACTGTGATATATGTGCACCCATGTTTATAGCAGTGCAATTTATAATAGCTAAATCGTGGAAGCAACCCAAATATCCATCCACGGAGGACCGGATAAAAAAATTGTGGCATTTTTATATAACAGAATATTACTCAGCTATAAAGAAAGACAAACTTGAGGCTTTTATAGACAGATGGTCACAATTAGAGACCATACTCATAAGTGAAATAAATCAGATGTACATGTGCAAACAGTGTCTGGTATCGTTAGTGTAAGAACCTGATAGTGGGAATATAAATTAGGAGGTATGAAAGGAAAATGCTCAAAAGTAAAGAGCAACTGGGATGAGAGGAAGGAGAAAAGGAAGAAAGGGATTACTATGTATGTATATATACATATGCAGGATGGCTAACATGGATGTACTACTGACTTATGTTACTCTATTGTAAGGAACAGTTAATGAGTAGTTGTTTGATCAGTCTTGCATGTCTATATTTGTTTTCCTGAGTATACATTTCGAAGTTATCAATATGTAATACAACAACCATTATTAATTCCCTGTCACCGTATCTGTAATTGAGTTTTGGTAATGTTCTTTGTGTCTGTTTGCTAATGTTTCTGTTCTTTTACTTTTAAAAAAAAAAAAAAAAAATAGAACTTGCATCAAACAGAAAACATGAGGACGCTATGTAAGACCCACAAATGAACGGAAAACCTGTCATCCTTTCCTCCTCTTGCTACTCCTTTTAGTAGTTAAATATGTGGTTAAAATTATGGCAGAAGAAAGGTAACAATAGGATAATCCTTATTTCCTTTTTCTCTCAGTCCTTCTTTACTCAGCATTGACAATATTGGCAGGGTTTGTGCACATCTGGAAATGAAATAAAAACAGTTGAAATGATACTGGGAAACATTTCAATTGCTCTGTAGCCAATCAAGGATACTTGTATGCAAACATGTATGAAATACCTATTACATTATTTTTGTGCTTCCTGTGAACATCAGATGTGTTAATAATTGCGCTGAAAATTGACACTGTGACATACGATGATGAAGAGTGCAATTTATAACCATATTTTAAAATTTCAGTTTTGCTTACAGTGATAGGAGATAGAGCAACCCTATGGCAAGTTTAGAAAAGTAATGCAGAAGACAACAAAAGGATTTATTGTGGAACAACGAGCAGGTAGACTTCTCTTCCTTTTTGAAATGAGGCTCCCATGCTTCCACTTGTGCTGGTTTCACAAATAAAATAGCCAGTCCTACTAACTAACTATTCTATAAAGTGAGACAAAAATATTTTTAAAAAGCATATGGATTTAAAAGCACAGAGATGATCACAATTGATTTCCTCACATCTTCTTGGACTTTGTCTCTAAAAACATACAATTCCTCTTGTATTCCTCCTTTTTCTCTTTTCACAGAATCATTCTGTAAAATATAAACTCATGATTTCCACCTAGAAGGCTGTTGTCTCATTGTCTAAATACTTTGCTCCAGTATGTGTTTGAGATATTTGTCCAAGTACCACATTCTGAAAGACATCACCCAGCCATCCTGTGTCAGCAGCACTTCATGAGATTCATCCATCCTTAATAGCATCAGACATGCTTCCTAATGCTTAGTAGTCAGTTGATTATTTTTTACATGGAACTACATATAAGCTCTGCAGTGAGGGGTTAGCATCATTTAGCTCAGTGCTATAATCAATGATCGTAGCTGGAGCGGTGTCCTCAGTATATACTTATTAAACAAATGAATTAATTTTGTTTATTCTCTTTTGTGACTTGAAGTTTTTAAGTAGACAGTGTGTTAAGTACACTTTCAGTCAATAATGTTCTTATAATGTTCTGAAATAAATACCTTTGCATATTTCTATAGTTTATTTTATTATATATAATATAAAATGAAGAGTGTATGGTTTATTATATTATGGGCTATATAATATATAATGCATATTATGTATTTTACATATACTTTGTGTTATATTATATATCATGAATATTATATACTTTAATATTATATACTTTAGTATACAATTATTGTTACATATTTTATTATGTGATAGTTAACTTACATGAATAGAATGCAAAGAATATTATAACTATTCTTTAGTATTTTAATTCCATAAAATTGCCTACATACACTACTGATATAAGAAACTATGCTTTGTCTTGTCCTTGTACGCAACGATGAAGATTCAAAATGTTTGTTTATATGATTTAAAAGGCTGTCTTTTGAAAAATGTAAAATACTTGCCTGAGAGAAGTGCTTCTGTACCTACACCTGTTTTAAGGATTTGCATGTGAATATCTTAAACTTATATACTAGGTGAGTAAGGTTCATATTTTCATAAAAATCCACTAAGTACCTATTTTTCTAGCCTCTTTACATAATATCTGATATAATATCAAAGTATGTCATCAATTTGATAAGAAAATTAATTTCTTAATTTTGTTTTGCATTCATTTATGATTGGAGTTGACCTATTTTGTATATTTGTGATATTCATATTTTCTCCTTTTTGTTCTTTCGCATCTTTGCTTATTGTCAAAATTTAACATATTGATCTTTTCTAAGATTTCTTGAGAAGATTGTTGGTTTATAGACTTATCGATACAAATTTTGAATTTGTCTTGAATTTAAATGTTTGTGCAAAGTATATGTTGACAAGTATATCTGAATTTTTATGATCTAATTTCTATTTTTCAAAATGAATTAAGCTTTATGAATTTAATAGTTTGAAAGATTCTTCAGATCAATATAATTCACATTTTTTCTCATACTTTTGTAATTTCTTTCTAATTAGTGTTTAGTTCTTAATTTATTCAGATTTCCACTTGATGTTTGGTTAAATATAGATATCCAGTTTTTTCCTATTAACTCAATGCCAGGTGTAGTGGCACTCTGGGATGCTGGGGCAGGAGGATTGTAAGGTCAAGCTCAGCCTGTTAACTCAGTACCCTGTTTCAGTTACTTTTCTCTCATTTCTGAGACAAAATATCTGATGCTCAGGATTAAGGAATGAAAGTTTTATTTAACTCACAGTTTGTGGAGGTTTCAGTCTATACTTGGCTGGCTCCGAGGCAGGGTAGCACATGGCAGAGGACAATAGTTCATGGCAGCAGAAAATAGCAAAAGCAACTAGAGCAAAACGGAGGCACAGCAGAAAGCAAGCCTCTTCAGCGCCCTTATAGTGTATGCAGGTGTCCCGCCCCAGGGCAAGTGTAGCACTCACACCCATAATCTCGGCATTGGACCATGGATCAATCAAAAACTCTAGAAACCTGCCCCATGACTGCATGAAGCTTTGGGGGGACATCCAGACACCAACCATAACAGCTCATTTGAGTTATTGCCTGGTATGAAGCAAGCACCATCATTGTTTTAGATATACTATTTCACTTATCCTTCCTCTAACTCTCTGATTATGAATATTTTATCAATGATTATAAAGAAATATAGCAGAGATAATTCTCAAATTATGTTCCCAGATTTATGTCATCATTAATGTCATTTAACATGACTTAGAAAATTCATAATTTGGAAAGAAATCCCAGACTGAATTAGAAGTTCTAAGGCAGGACACAGCAATCTGTGTCTCAGCCAGCCCTCCAGGTAATTCTGATGCACCAACCTCCTCAAATTTTGAAAACCATGGAGAGAGGTTATTGACCAAGGAATATGCAGGTAACTATAGGTAGGACTGGAATTTGAGTATTTGCAGCCTACCTGCAAACATCCTTTTATTGTCCTAGACAACTTTTTTCTTCTAGGAAGGGAATCATTGACGCTTTTCAATATACTTGAACCTGAATGCTGTTTCTACAGTGTTAGGGGTAGTTTTAAAGTTGTATAAACTTTATTGATTTCCTTCTTGAAATGAACAAACTAATGACAGTAGCATAGAGGAGACTATAGACTGTGGACATAATATTAAACACATACACTGAACATCCCTAATACCTTCTATGTACTTGTAAACATGCTGCGAAGTCCTCTTTTTTCATTGCAAGAATATTGTTTTATTTTAATTAGTCATTTCCAAAACCTGTCTGAGTTTAAAGCAAAGTGTGTGTGTGATCACAACATTTAGACATAGCAGTTTCGCAAATCAGAAAATGATTGAGTCTTCTAAGATTAGGTGTAGCTCACCACAGAACCAAATGAATTACTAGGAATGGTAAAATTGTCAAAGCAAGAGTCGAATCAATTGAACATTTATGGTGAATTTGGTACTTTTGTTACATAACTTCTACTGGGCACTTACTGCCTCCCATGTACCAAAATTAACTGCGCTTATCAAAATATCTATATATGTATTAAAAAATATAGGTTACCTTTTTTAGTATTACCAATACATATACAATGTACATGCATCTTTCAAAACTTATTATTTACATATTTTATAATTATGCATTTAAAATTCCACACATTAAAAATAGAAAATACGTTATTTTTAAAATCTTCAATCTCTAATTTTTACATGTACATATTCTTACAATTTTCCTAATATAATTTTCCTGTTTCAATTATCATCAAGTTATAACATAAACTTCATCTCTGTTATGCCAGTATTCTTAGTAATTAGTTTATCATCAAAAATTTTTTGAATGGATATTCTGTAATTGACCAACATATATTGTTTTTAGATATTTGAATTCATTCTCTTATTTAAAATAACACACTATTGTATATTTTTATTATTGAAGTTATTTGTATACAATATTCCTGAATTTTACATTTATTTTCAGCATATTATAGTTTCCATATCTTCAAAATAAAATCTATAGTGAAGTGAATTACGCAGAAAGAAATTTTAATTGAAAGTGACAGGTTGTTTTATTTAATTAACCAGCACAAAACCTCATGATATTAAATTAGGTCATACTCCTAAGTGAAATAAATTGGACACAAATGCATAAATATTGCATTGTTTCTCTGAGGAACTGAAAGTGTAAATAAGGAGAAAAATGTACAATACATAATGTGAAAGAGGAAGAAATTGTTTAAAAGAAATGAGAACTAGAGGGGCTGGGGAAGGAAGGGAAAAGAAAAAAGATAAAAGAAGGATAATGGAAACAAAACCTTATAAATAATGAGGTGAAGAGGGATTGAGGAGAGAGGGGTTTGAGATAAAAAGAAGAATCAAGATATATCATGTACAGGAGAAAATTACCTATGATTAATGTGACCATTATATATATCTAAATTGTACCAATAAACAATAAACAATAAAATAAAATTCCAACATTCTCATTCTGAAAAAAAATAAAATTAGTCATTTCTACTATATAACCCAGTTTCTGTTATCCTAAAGACTAGGAGATTCTTTGCATACATTTGAAGAAAATCTTCAAGAAAAAAATCACTAAAAATTTGAAAGTAAAGAAAATAAATCTGGGGTCTCATTATATCTGTTTTGATGTGCAGTCTCAGCATTGAATTATAAAACTTCAGATGTTTTGAAATGTAGTAAAACTGTCATTTAGAATTCTATGACCATTGTGTGTATAGTAACAGCTAAATTGGCAAATAGTACTTATTAATATAAATATTGCCATTATCTAAGCTTTTAATAGCAATGTAGAAATAGTTCCAACAACTCCCTTACTGCATCCCCTAAATGCAGTATATATGAAATGCTGCATGTGCATTCACTGTTAAGGGTTGTATTTTTTTGTTGTTGTTTTAAAGAGAAAAGAACAAAAACAAATTAACAAACACAAAGACATAAACAAAACAACCTGAAAGAGTAAATAAAATCTGAAAGGTACAATAGAGAGTGTGAAAGGAAAAGTGTCTCGGTTACTTTTCTCTCATTACTGAAACAAAATACCTGAGGCCCAAATTAAGGAAGGAAAGGTTTATTTAGCTCACAGTATGTGGAGATTTCAGTCCATACTCAGCTGGCTCCAAGGCAGAGAGGCACATCGCACAGGGCAACAGTTTATGGTGGTGGAAAACAGCAAAACAAGACAAACTGGGCGGAGGCAGGAGAGAAAGCCTTTCCCTCCCGTGTATTGTATACATGGTAATAGCCCGAGGGCAGGTGTAGAACTCACACCCACAATCCCACCATTGGACTGTGGATCAATCAAAAACTCTAGGAGCATGACCCCATGACTACATGAAGCTTTTGGGGAGGACATCCAGACACAAACCATAACAGAAAGAAACTGCTCAGAAGGAAAGAACAACTGGGATGAGGGAGAAAAGAAAAGGGTTGTATGTTAACCATGGCTGGACTCATATATTACAGGCACGCTCTCCAACATGTGGTGCCATTCGGAAGGAGGGGAACTTTTAGGAGGTAGGACCTTGTGGAAGGAGGTTAAGTAGTGAGGATAAAACTGAAGGAAATAATGAGACCCTGGCTTCTTCCCCTCTTTTTGCTTCCCTGACACCACTACATGAGGTGAACAACTTGTTACTTTGTTATAACTTTGTTACACGTTCACTCCCCGTCATGCTATCCTGACTCACCACAGGCCTAACAGCAACAGAGAGAAGGGATCATGGGCTGTAACCCTTGCAACCATTATCGAAAATTTATCTTTTCTCCTTTTAAAATATTTATCTCTAATGTTTTGTTACAGTGACAGAAATCTGACTAACACACACATGAATATATACATGTACAAATGTGTTACATTTACATATACATATAAACATATGCATATATACATGTACATACATATGTAAAATCATAAGAAAAAGTACATTTGAAGAGATATACAAGGTTTGATGAGCAAGTATGCTGTATGCTCAAACTGAGAGGGAGTGTTTTTGTGAGTAGCAATGTGTTTTTTACTGTAACAAATTATTTTAAACATTCATCGTAGGTTTGACCACATCCCCTGCATGTATGTATGTGTGTATGTATGTATTTATACACAACACACACACACACACACATGAAATTTTCACAGTTGAAACCAGCTCTTATCTCTGAATATATACCTTGCAGAAAATTCAGAAAGTAATTTCTTACTGAAATTCAAAGGACCAATTTGCGTCTCATTCATGTGTTTGTAATTTTTAAAATAAATACTTAAAATGCTATGTCTCTCAAAACACGATTTTCAAATTTGGTGAACTATAACACTCATACAAATATATAGTAACCCCAGGACAGAAACACATATAAATTTTTAGTGAAGAAACAAGATAAACGGTAAGGATTGTTTGAAAAAGCGTCCCCAAATAATGTGCTTCAATGTAGAAACAATAGTGACTAAAGAATAATAATCCAAATAATTGTTTTGGTAGTGACTATTGATTGTAGACTCGGTTGGCTTGAAATATAACTAGGAGGTTAATAAAGCGCACATGTGGGTGTGTCTGTGTTGGTCTCCTGGAGACGGCCTTGGGGAACATTTCCCGCCCCTCTGTTCTCTGTATTTACTTTGCTCATGAGGCTTCAAATAGGAACAGAACTCTGTTAGTGATTAGACTAGAAGCCATTTATGTTACATTCAGGCCAAAAAAAAATTCTCTACATTTTGTCCACTTATTATGTCTTTGTGCCAGGCTGAATTTAAAAGTGTCAGAATTATCAATGTACTAGAAAAAAAATCAAGCAGTGCAGCATTCAGAGTGTACCACGGTTATTGCCAGCTGTTTCCAGCAAGGTTTAGAGAAGAAAAAAATAGGAGCAAAAGGCAAGCAAGAAAAAAAAATTTCACATTTCAATTTGGACAGGAAAAAAAAGGCTTGTAAATTTAGATCCATAAATATTCTTTCCAAAAAGTTGTCACTATTAAAATGAAGCCAAGGGCCTGGGGTATAGCTCAGTGGAATAAGCGCTTGCCTAGCACACGCAGGGTCCTGAGTTCGATCCCCAGTACCGCAAAAAAAAAAATAAAATAAAAATAAAATAAAATAAAATGAAGCCAAATAGTTTGCACTGGGACAAAATGAAATGTATGCTGAAGGCATCTTCTCAATCAGCAAGACCACCCCTGACAGGACTGAGCACGGAAAAGCACAACGTTTTGGGAAAGAGCTTTGCTTTGGGAAGAGAGCCTCAGGGTGTCCTGCCTGCTCAGGGCTGCTTTGGGAAGTTTTCTCTAACTTCAACCTCCCACGTATGGTCCAAGGGGGTTCAGCTATTTCTCTAACTGGCATCACACTTTGGCATTGTCTATGTGAATCTGGTTTGCGGACATGCAGACTTCAAGGTTCATGAAAGCTCCCACCAAATAGCCAAGGTAATGTGTGACAGAATCAGAGTGCCTACCAGGAGCCTTGGAAAGTTTGATCCGTGAAGCTGTGAGGGAAGATGAGAGCTGTAGTGGAAACCCCAGGAAGCTGGAGCACCCCAGAAACATGGATCATCTGCCAAGGAACACCACAGACACAGAATGGACCCATGTAAGGTGGAGGCTCCATGGGTCGTACCTGGCAGGCCACAGAGGGGACCACACCAGCTCTCTGAAACATATGTCTCACCACTGTGCATTCCCAGGGCTGGACGTGTACCCACAGAATTTAATGTTTGCCCTGCCTGGTTTTGCTCTTGCTTTGGTTTGATTCTTATCTACCCTAGTAGTTCTCCATTTGTGAGTAGGGTTATTCTCTATGTATATTTTGGAATTATTTAAATTGTATTTTGATTTTTTTACAGAGGCTAACAGCTTAGAGTTACTTTGGTTCTAAAAAGAGATTTTAGACTTGATTTTGGAGCAATGCCTAGACGAATACTTTAAGGAATTTGTGCTTTTTTGGTTGTAACTCAAGGTAGTTACTTTGTGTCCTGTAGAATTATGGCTTTGTTTTCATCTCCGTTTGAAGATTAAGTGTGGTCTAAGGAGACGCATTTTGGTGTGAAGTTGACAAGTAGGTTAACTGATGCCTGATGTTTGTTATCAGTTTGAATGGGTTGAGGGCTGCCTAACAGGTTAGGAAAGCATACCTCTGAGTCTGTCTGGCTGGGTCATGAGGCCTGGGTCATAGCCCCTGGCCCGTTGGTCTCTGGCTTTCCCATTGTGCTGGTTCCTGGCCCCCAAAAGATTAGCATCTTTCATCTATCTTGCCCCTCCCAGATGAAGTCTCTGTCTTAGAGCTGGAAGAATGTGGATTGGATCTTCTGAACAAAAGTAAACCCGTCATGGTTTAAATTGTGTGTGTCAGATGTTTGTTCCAGCAATGGGGAGCTGACAATCATACCAGGAATGTTTAGGGTACCTTCAGTACTAAATAGAAGTAATTTGTCTTCTTAAGGGGTACTTTAACATGTATCACATGGCAAAAATTGGTGAATTACATGCTATAGTAGAGATTGATAAACTCTACTGTAAAGGCCAGGTAGTAAATATTTTAGTTTTAGGACTTATAGTCTCCTTGCATAGTCTCCCTTTTGTCTGTTTTATCTTCCTTTTGTCTGTTTATTTTTCCAATTTAATTTTATCTGGTTAAGACCACTCTGCATTACACATAATCTACCTGCACAGTGCAATTTTAAGTAAAATGTAGCATTATTGATTATACATACAGTCTTGTACAATACATCTCCAGAGCTTACTTACGGTGCTTACCTGAAAATTATGTCTGCTGATCTGTTTAATCCCAATTTCCTCCTTTTCGCAGCTTGTATTTACTTGTACTTTATGTTTTAGTGTATTTTGAAAATGTAAAATATTAAGGAATATATATATATTTGGATCGAACTCAGGACCCTGCGCTTGCTAGGCAAGCACTTATTCCACTGAGCTATATCCCCAGCCCAATATTAAGGAATATTAAAAGTGGACATGAATTTGGTCCATCTACTATAATTTGCCAACCCTTGTTCTGCATAATTTATAGAGCTTGGATATGCTAGTTAGACTAGGCACCGTTTGATATTCAAAGGATCTTTGACCAAAAAATTGCCTTATTTACTTATTTTGGGAAATTTTTCTTAATAATCTTTTAAATTTTTATTATAAATAATCTCCAGGTATTTTTACAAAAAGTTTGTTAGTCACAGTTTTGTTTGCCTAGATAATGTGTAAGCACTGCAAACATATTAGTCAGACATGCAGCCAGGCAGTATGGTTAACAAATCAAGACCTAGACAAGTTTGAATAATTGCATAGGCAAAGTCAACTTTGATCTAGGATTTTCATACATGATAGAGAAATGCATTCTCAGTATTTTCTATTATTCTTTAGATTTCTGGTTCCTTATTTTGGGGATTCAGAAGCCAGTCCTCTGGAATCACATCTCCTTGGAAAGCCCCAGTCACACTATATTGGGACCATTCTCATGACTTTGTCTTAACTATATCTACCCTGTTTTTCCATCCTTAAAAGGTCTGGGAATCAGGATGCTTATCTAACTATCCACCAGAGGCCTAACCTTAGTCTATAACAAATTACCCAGCTAAGGCAAATAAAATAGATTTCTCTGAAATACTTTACAAATTACATTTTCCATCTATTTTTTTTTTTGCTATTATATACAACCTTTTATGACACAACCATGTGGTATTTTGCTTTAGAATATTTTCTTTCTTCATTAAGGTGGAAGAAGAAAAAATAAGGGAAATAACACATCCTATTGCATTTAGTTGTGTTTCACTGCCATTGCTGTTTCTGGAACACATTCAAGTGTATTAATTTAAACTCTTAATTAAATTCTGTTTCATAGAGAAAATTGTGAAATAGGCCTTTGAAAAGAGTGTGTTAATATTTTAACATTTCCAACAAGTTTACTGTAAAGGTCACAAACAAACATAGAAGGAATGCCTATATATGGAATTATGTCTGTAACATTTTCCTGAATGGCAAAAGTGAACATGATTTATGAACATGAACAAAAGATATGTTATTTTTATTCACATAAACTATATTTTGACTAAAAAAGGATATGTTCTATCTGTGACACTTCAAATTAGAAAGAAAAAGTAGATATTAACTAAGGTTTATTATTTTTTCTCTTTTAAATCAAGACAAATTTGTACATATTTATGGCACACGTTATGGCAGCTTGATAATATATAACGTGTAACAATCAAATTAGTTTAACTGACCTTTTCATCTACTCAAACATTAATTTTTTCATATATTATTTTATACTCTTTGAATCATTTAAAATATAACATACATCATTTAAACCAATCTTTAAGACAGTGTTCTATAGAAAACCAGGAGTAATTCCTTCTCTAGGTTTCAGTGCCCTTAATTCCTTTCCAACTCTCTTCCCTCAGACTTCCCTAGTTTGCAGTAAATACTACTGCAATTCTATTTTCTGTGAAATTGACTTTTTAGCTTCCACAGTGAATGAGAACTATGGTATTCATTTTTCTGTATTTGGCTTATTTTACTTAACAGAATGACTTCAGTTCTGTATTGCTGTACATGACAGGATTTCTTTGGTTTTATTCTTGAATAATATTCCATGGTAATTACTTCATTGTGATCCTTTATCTATTTGTCCACTGAAGGCATTAAAATCATTCTATAATTTAGGTATTTGAACGGTACTACAATAAGCTTCAGAATGCAAAAAAAATGTTCTTAGTATAAAGGTATAAATTCCTTTAAATATACAGTCAGTAGTGGGTTTGCTGATAGGCTAGATGTACTGTACTTTTTTTTCCATAATTGTCAAGCTGTTTTCCGTAGTGGCTGTACGAGTCTACATCTCCATTAGCAGTGTATAGTAATGCCTCTTTCCATACCCTCACTATCAGTCATCACAGTCTGTCTTTTTATGACATCCATTACAACTACGGTGTAAGGATATTTATTTCGTTTTGAATTGCCGTTCCCTAATGATAAGTGAGAGAGAACATTTTTATAGACTTTTTAGCCACTTTACCTCTGATTTTCCTTAGTATCTGTTTAGATCTTTTATCAATTTAAATTAGATTTTTAATTTTTTTGCTATATAGCTTTTTGAGTTTCTTAGATATTTGACATGTTAATTTATTGTCAGATTAATAACCTACATATATTTTCTCCTTTTTGTAGGTTGTTTCTTAATTATGTCCTATTCTGGGTAGAAACTTAGAGTATGACATACTCCAGTTTAACTAATTTTAATTTTGTTGTGTACACATTTACTCTCTTATCCTTTTATCTTTTAAAAAAAGACATCTTATGCTAATATTTTAAGCTGTCTCCCCTATGATTTCTTATACTAAATTTTCATGATTTTTATTTAGGTCTTTTATCCATTTTGAGTTGATTTTTGTGTATGATGAATATGTATTTTCAATTTTCCTAGCACTATTCATTGACAATATTGCCATTTCTACTGCATTTTATTCATAATTTTATCAAAAATAAGTTGGCTATACAATATGGACTAATTTGGGGGTTCTTTCTGATCTACTTGTGAAACTGTACCAGTCTGCCTTAGTTTTAAAACCACTATTGATGCTTCTGGGGTTTTAAATCTTTTTCCTCAAATTTACTTTGGATATTCTTAGTCTACTTTGATTCCATATGCATTTTAAGGTATTTTTCTGTTTCTGGAATACTTTTATGAGAAATGGGTTTTATCCATAGGTCCCTTTGGGCAGTATGGTCATATAAACACTATTAATATTTCTGAACTATGAACACACTTTTCCATTTTACATCCTGTACAGTATATTTCACCAGTGTTTTATAGCACTGATTGCAGAAATATTTCACTTCCTTCTTTAAATTTATTCTTCAGTATTTTATTGTTTTTCAACTATTGTAAATGGGATTACTTTTGTAATTTCTTTTTGAGGAAGTTCATTATTGATGCATTGCATGCTAATTTTTTATTTTGTATGCAGTGATGTTATTGAATATGTTTATCAGTTCTAACAGCATTTTGCTGAAGTATTTGGCTTTTCTCTGTATAAAATCATATCATTCAAAAATGTGAGCAGTTTATTTCCCTTTCCAGTTTAGCACTCTTCATACTTTGTCTTATCTTATTGCTTTTGCAAGGATTTCCAGTACTATATTAAATAAGTGTGTTGTGGCCATTTTTATCTTCTTCTCAGTCTTAGAGGAAACATTTTCAGCTTTACCCCATTCAGTGTGATACTGATTGTGTGTTGTTTACATAGTGTATAGTCACTAGTATTTAAAGTCTACTTTATTGACAGACTTTATTTTGGAAGGATGTTGAATACCAAGGAGTGCTTTTCCTGAAGCTGTGAGATGATCCCTTTTTATTTATTTATTTATTTATTTTTGGTACTGGGGATTGAACTCAGGACCTTGTGCTTGTCAGGCAGGCGCTGTGCCCCTGGGCTACATCCTTGTCCTGATGATCCCTTTTCTACCCTTTGCTCTATTGTGGTTCTACTTTTACATTCACTGATGTACATGGATTGAATCATCCACATATCTTCAGGATGAGTCCCATTTTACCATGGCATTTAAGATTTTTTGATGTGCTATTGAACTTGGTCTGTTAGTATTTGATTTTTCACCTATGCTTATCAAGAATATGAGTACAAGTTGTTTTGTTTTACCTTTGCCCTATTTTGGTATCACTATTAGCTTCATAAAAAGAGTTGTACAGAATTTCTTTCATATTGGTTATTTAGAATCGCTTCAGAAGTACTGGAATTATTTCATTTTAAAACATTGTGTACCGAGACAGGAAGGTGCCTGTAAGTTTGAGCCCAGCCTGTGCTACATGGTAAGTCCAAGGCCAGCCTATCTTACAAAGGGAGGTTCTGTCTCAAAAAAAAAAAAAAAAAAAAAAAAAAAAAAAAAAAAAAAAAAAAAAAAAAAAAAAAAAAAAAGAAACAAAACAAAACAAATAATAAAAATAATTAATAGTGATAAAATAAAACATTGTGTAGAATTGAAAAGTAATGCCACTCAATCCTAGCCTATTTTCAGAAGAGAGGCTTTTAATTACTGCTTCAATCTCTTACACAGCATTCATCTGTTCAGATTTCTACAATGTATATTTGTGATTCAGTTTTTGGAGGTTGTATATGTAAAGGAATTTTTATAGTTTTTTCTAGGGTGTGTGTATTTTAGCATGTAATTATTCACAGTTTTTTCTTATTCTCCCTTTTGTTTCTGTGGTATATTTATACAGTCTCCATTCTTAGCTCTATTTATTTGAGTCTTTTTTTTTTTTTTTTTTGCTTAGATCAGCCATACGGTTTCCATTTTTATCCTTTCAGAGAACCAGCCAACTTTGTTTACTTTGATCTGGTTTTCTCATATATTTAGGTATCATTTATTATTTTCTGTACTTTATTCGCTTTTTCCATCTACTATTTTTGTGTTTGGTTTGTTCTTGTTTTTCTAACTCCTGAAGGTATTTTCTTGTGTTGTATTATTGTTTTTATTTGTTTTCATAATTTTTTTATTTCTCTTAATTTTTTCAAGTGCCTATTGGATGTTTGGGAGTATACTATTTAATTTCATGTATTTGAGCACTTTCTATTCTTTCTGCTTTTATTTGTAATTTCCCCTGTAATCTGAGAAGATACATGATATGATTTTACTCTCTTTACAATTTATTAAACCTTGATTTATGATCTAACATCTGATATAATTAGGAATGTTCACAGCTCTTAATGGGACATGATTTTTGTGCCTTCACTGGCAGTCCCAAGGCTGCGGGCTGAGGAAGAGAATTTCCCTAGATCCTGTGTGGAAAGTGTAGATGGAATTTGGTCCTGTGGCTAAGGCAACCACTAGTTCTGAAGCTTCCAATGCGGAGGGGGCTGTCTCTCACTCATAAGGCTCTCACAACCCAAAGCTTCTGACAAAAACAGAAGGCTGGCTGCTGGCTCCTAATGTAGGATGCTACCAAGTAGTGGCTGTGGTAGCAGCTTCAGTTCCTGGGGTTGAGAAAGGCTAAATGTGGTTCCCTTTGGCACAGAACAGTTGCTCTTAGACTACTCAGCTCTCCAAAGTGAATTTAAAGCCTATTAAGACTGTGAGAATCTTTTACAGTTAGGAATGCGGGGCGGCTATGATGATTGGTATTGGCGTTGTTGGTACTTTCCCATATACCTTCTCCCAAGAATGTTGAACCTTTTCTCCATTCTGGGTTACTGTTGCAATTTGCTTTGTTCTGTTCTCTGAGTGTCCCTTCCCACTTCTCTGCTCAGGCTTTCTTCATTTCCGGGATGATTTATGGAGTTCTCCCTCAATCACTGTCCTCAAATGCAGTAGTCTTCTTTTTTTTGCCCCCCTGGTGCTCTGTGGCACTCATGTACAGGGGACGTTTGATCAGTCATCTGGGATCGAATTCTTTAAGAAGATTTTTCTAATTTATAGAGGATCCAGGTATTCAAATATTGTCATTGATTCAGTTTAATTACAAGCCCACGATTTAAATTAATTAGAACCTAGGAATTCATATTATTAGAGAGCATAATCATTGCTGAGATTTTAAGAGTCTGGTCAGAATTATATTTGAGTAGTATCCCGCATTTTTCATGAACTTAGTCATTAATATAGGGGTAATATTACCTTGTAGTATCTGTATACAAATATGCAAACTTTAGAAAGTTCATATTTACTAATGCTGTTAGGAGAAAAAAAAACAAAGCATACTTAGAATTCTGATCTATGCTTGTGTCAGCAATCAAATAAATAAAATCAGAAAGAAAAAGGTTTTTAAAGCAAAATTATAAAAGTAGCCTGATTATTCACCTTGATTACGTTAACTTGAATGCATAAAATGATTCTGAGGTTGTAAATTTCATAAGTTGTTTTGTTGGCTTGACTAAGAATATCATATTCAAAATATAAGTTCTCTGTCATCTTTGGAAATCATATGTTTTTTTATTAATGTTTACTTTCTGTAAAAACAGAAATATGATATATTTTGTTTAAGAAATGCTGCAATGTAATTTGTGTCAATTTATATATTATGAAAATATTTCAGATTCCTTTTAGAGATGACAAATATTTTTTGGGTATGATGGTGTACTCCTGAAATCCCTGCACTAGGGAGGCTGAAGCGGGAGGATTGCTGCAAGTTTGAGGCCATCTTGTACTACACAGAGAGACCCCTTCTCAAAAACAGCAAAAAAAAAAAAAAAAAAAAAGACTCAGGGAAGGTGATGGTCTGTTTTATCTTGGGACTTCATCCAGAGCTCAAAGTGGATGGGGAGAATAATGTCTAGAGATTTTTATATAACACAAGGTCAAGGTTGATTGCTTCAGACGTAGTTTAGTTGCTTCAAGAAAATCAGTCTACTGGAATATTTCACTGGCATCTTCAAGACTGTCAAGGTACAATTTTCATTGCTAAAATCATGACTCACACAGATAAATAGCATATATCAAGGATGTATCCGACTCATTAGTGCAGGGTTTTGTAGGATGTTACTGGTGATTCAATGTCTCTGAAACATAATTTTTATAGCTATTTTGAAAAAGATTTGCTAAGTTAGAAACAAATTTTGTGGTTATCTTTTCTATCAGATAGAAATCATTTCCTTTTTACTTAGCACTGATATACAGTTAATAGTTACCTTTGTAAACTCTAGACATAAAATGTAGTAAACAACAAAGCAAATTTCATTACAGAATTAAACAGGATTGTGATAGCCTGTTACTAACTTTCCAGTGTGATATTTAATAGACAAGCAGTCATTTGCTCAGTTGTTTCCATGTGGATAATTTTCCTTAAAAGATCTTTGAGATTTATTCTAGAAACATATTCTAGAAACAACTTTTCCCTACTCATTAAAATGAAATAAGTAAATCAAATGTGGGCTCTTTCTGTAAGAATAAGAAAATAAATAGCTGTTACAGACTTAGATATTGACAAAAAAATCATATCACTCTATAATCATCTATGATACAGGATTTATGGCATCATACACTTTTATTAGAATACTTCATTTTTTTCATGAGTCTACACGTTGCCTCACAGCTGATTGTGGATTTAGGTGTAACTCCATTGCAATAAAGTGATACAAAATGAATAGTGATTTACCATAATTTAGCGAAAACCAAAATTTAATATGTACTTTGGATTTGGTTCTGAAAATAAACATGACAACACTGAAGAGAGTAGGTTACTAATTTTCCAAACTGGTTTTGAAGGCAATAGACACATAATAAAATGCTTATTCTCTGTGCCTTAATTTTGGATATATAACGTTTAAGAATGATTTGTGTCACAATCATACAAACAACAGTAAAAACTACTTTTGCACTATGTGTTCTGTGAGCAGCATAGATGCCAGCATTCTGACAGGGTTTGGGCAAATGGGCTTCTCACCTTACTTTTCAAAAGTGTTACTAAGAGCATCGATACCTTGGAGAAGAACTCAGCTCAAAACAGCATGTGTTTTTATTATGCTCCATTCCTGAGTCTCTTGGAGGTATTTTCTGTTTCATTTGCAGGTGGTCTTCAGGCATATGTCCAAATTTTAAGTGCTCTGAATTATATATTGCAAGAGGGAATAAATGTTGTATCTTTTACTTATGTCTAATGAATAGCCTACCATCTGTTTCCAATAAGATGAATATACCTTTATATATGGGGAATTAATCCATGTAAGTCATCAGATTTTATGTATTTCTTCACACTTAATCACATTTAGACATGGTCCAGTCATCCTACATTCCAATACTTGAAGTACATTGTTTATTATACCCATTTTACAGATATGAACACCAAATCCTATTATAATTATATAACTTGCCCGATATTCCCAGATTTATGACTTGAATGAGGATTTGACCAGGATCTTTCTTTCCCTCACTGTTTCCAGTGTTATAATACTGCAATGACATATTAACAATCTTTGCAATTGATTCTAGAAACACATTGAACAGTGTTAATTGAATCTTTTTTTTAATGAAAGTGAAATAAATAAATCAAATTGGGGCTCTTTCTGTAAGAATAACATGATAAGTCTTAGAGACTTAGATACTCATAGAAATCATATCACTGTGTCATTGTTTATGGTACCTGATTTATAGCATCTTATACTTCTATGAGAACACTTCATTCTTCTTCCATGATTTAGAGTGAAATTCACTACAGCGGAGCTTCTCTTCCTTTCTACCATGTCTAGCTGACCCTCCCCCTCATACTTCCTATAATAGCCAACTGGTGTCTTGTTTACTAAAAGTCTGAAAGTATTTAAATGTACACAAAATAGTATTGAAATACTCTGCTGTGACCTACAAAGTAATAGGTGATTTGACTTTTGTCTCTCTAGTGCTTTTATTTACATCAACCTGACCTCCCATACCTACCCTGCTCTTAGATCATTCCTTACTTTGGATCTGCTTCTACCTACTAAAATTGCTGGGTTTTTCAGTTGGCCCCTGTGAGATCCTGACATGGCAATAGCTCTTCCTCCTTCCTCACCAAACACGTAAGTGCTGCTCTTGAGCACACTGCCTAACATCACCGTCATCCCTTGTCAATCTCTATGTGATTATTTCATTTTCTCTAGAACATGACGTCACCCACTGAGTCAAGAGTATTTACCCAGGACCTCTTGTACCTTACGCTCTTCTGATGAGAGGAATCAGTAAATAAATTCAATTTTCAAAAACAAACACCCCCCAAAAGGGGAAGAAACATGGCTGCATATACCATACATCCTAGTCAGGAAATCACGGGAATAAGCAAATAAGTAGGTAACACCGGTGATCAACAGTGGAGACTGTTATACCCAAGAGAGAAAAACAGGAAGATGATGGATGGTGTGGGACAGTGGAGACAATGTTCCAGCTTCACACAGATACTCAAGAAAGACCTCTTGAGAAAATGAGATTTGAACCAAGCCCTGGAGGACTGTAAGGGAATTGGAACATCTGCAGAGAATTCGAGCTCGCATGCTTTGACATCCCCGACTCTCTCCCATGCTAGAATTTGACTGGGTGAAATCAACACCTTATCTGGTGCTGTAGCCTCACCGAGTACCCTCTTGCCTGCCACGGTAGATATACTTTTGTATCTAACGATTTTCTTCTGTTTGCTTCCAGTGCATTTCTCAATCGTGAAGTACTTTTGAATTATTTTTTTAATACAACAGCATATTAGATGTCTGTCATCAGGGGCATGTCTTGAAAACTGTATTCCTGTCCTGACATGTTACACATATATCCTTACTGTATTTTGCACTCATATAATCTTATATTTTCAATACATTCAAATTTCTCTGCCTCCTTTCCAGCCACCTCTAGTCTCATAAACTTTTTTTTAGCTTGTAGCCACTAGCGCAATATTTTGCTACCTCACCAGAGTTTCCTTTTCAAAATTATGAACTCTGCTATATTATTTTTCTGTGCCAAGTATATATGAAGCATCACAAATCACAGCAAAATGTCTCTAATCAGGGACTACCCCACATAGTCCTATCTTTTATTCAAAGTTTCCACACTTTATATGTGATTAAAAGAAAAAGCAAACTAGTACTTGTAGACGCATGGATTCTTAATTTTTTTTGATGTTATCATTTACGTGTAGTTTTCGCCAAAACTGCATAATAGCTACATGTGCTTTTTGCTCTTTTAGTCTCTAACCCTTAATGTGCAAGTTTACTTCAATGCTCAGTATTGATGATGATTCTCCCTTATATTTCTTTATTGTGTCCCTTAAAATCTCCTTTCTTCCAGCTTAGACTTCCTTTGAATTATTCTTACTCTGGTTGGTATCAGAACTCTAATAGGCTAAAAGGCCAGTTACATCAAAATAAGGATGTTGCAGTGTAAAATGCAGTCTTCATTTATATGATAGAATCCTGTCATCTTTAACCTGTAGGGAATGGCAATCCTCATGAAAAGTTAAGTGAGATATATCATTCTTAATGTTTGTGGTGCTTGTAACGACATTTCCAAAGCATAGTTTTCCAAGAACTCCTTCTCCCCCTTTTTTTCCACAGAGGTAATTATACCTTTATAAAGCTATTTGCATTTGCTAAATCTAAATATACTTTGGTTTTAAAAAAAAGCCAGACATCACAATTCACAGTATTTACCTAAACCTGGCAGGAAGACAGATTTCCTGCTTTTGGATTGGGTGAGGAACTCTGCCTCGCTTGCAGAGATCTGGTAGCGATTCAGCAAGGAGCTGGCAGAGCAAACAGTCTGCTGGGTGTCTTTAAGTTACCTGCGGAGCAAGCAGCCTGGCTCCCTCTGCCAGCCTGGTGCACATATTTTACAGGTGCTGCTTCCTATGCTTCCTGGAGTCCTCAGGAGCATTTGAAATTCAGAGGCTTGGCAAAGCCATGCTCATCTGATGCGTTCTTATTTAATCTTGTCAAAAGGGGTGGTTCTTTGAAGGCATGAAAATACCTTCCCAAGCTACATCAACAGATGTATGGTAACTGAAACCATTTCAAATACCTAAGGGGATTCACTCCTGCCATACCCTGAACTCCCATTATGGTTAATGGAAGAGTTACTTGATTTACAACATACCCCTCCTTTAAAAGCCTAATGTCTGTGGAGAGAACCATCAGCAAAATTGTGAACTCCCTCCATGGTTAAGTAGTGCTGAAAATAATTTCTGAGCTTAAGTTAGACCCCACAACTTCATTAGAGGCATCACTCTATGCACCCAAATTGACAGAATCTCAGATTTTATACTGCAGTAAGTTAAAAAAAAATCCTAACCTAATTAAGAGTTTTCAACACAAGATTATTCACTGTCAAGTACTAATGACTGCAATAAAGGGAGAAAATTTTAGCTAAAACAAACAAATGATTAAATTCAGCAACACAATTAATGGCTTAACTAATTTGCCTTCCCTCCCTTCTGCATTAACTTTTATATGAACTTTAGTAGGCAGGTAGCTATCTAATTCCATCCATGGAAAACATGAATCACCATTCAGTACTTATTGAGGGATATGATATCTAAATTATCGAGGCACTGGCAACTCATATTTGGCAAATATTAGTTGTGGTCATGATGAAATATCATAAACCCGTATTCATGTATTACAAAACATAATTTTAAGTAACAAACGGTATTTTTATACATTATAATTACTACTTGTATCATTCCTACCTATAATAAGAATTGCAATTAAAAGCTCAATGCAAACTTTAAACTTATTTACTTTTCAAGGTGTTAATTAAATTGTTACTTATAAAATGCTGTCCTGAAAATTATTCTTCTAATTTTCTCTCTAATTTTTTAATGCAAAAGTGTTTGTCTAAGTTTTATTGGCTACATTCTTGCCAGAAAATCCTGTATGTGATAATTGTATCGAGGTGCACAGTATTGGAGCTTCTCTTGTATAAATTCTGCATTTCATTTGCCAGTTTATTTTTGTGATGAGATATGAAATTAACAGTGATGGTTGCAGAATGTGTTGTTTATAATAATTCATCAACCTGCAGGCTGGGGATATAGCTCAGTGGAATAATCACTTGCCTAGCAAGCGCAGGGTCCTGAGTTCGATCCCCAGTACCGCAAAAAAAAAAAAAAAAAAAAAAAAATTCATCAACCTTATGCCTTAACCTTGGTATGCTGATTTAGAAAACAAAGGAAAAATTTTCCATTAATCAGTATTAGTGATCTGGTGCATTATTTAAATCATCAATAATGCATTCATCATTAATACAATATTCATGTATTAATTAGTTACTAGGGACCTAGTACATGCTAGGCACTAGTCTGGGTGTTGTAGCTGGTCAGTAAACTAAAAGAATAAAAACATTGCCCTTTTCAAGCCAACATCTTAAAAATTGCAATTTGAAACTTCCAGTTGCTGTGATGAATGAGACTCTATTACAAAGAATGGCTCATCATATTCTATATGGCTACAGTAAGGAGTGTGTCTGAGCACCTCACTGTAGTCTGTGTTATCACTATATTTAAGAGCTGTGCCAGGCACAGTTACATAGTTATAGTCACTGCAAATGACTTTTGTTTTAATTGCACATTATGAAAGTAACAGATGAAAAATTCCAGGTCTTCATCACTGTTTGCTGCTAAATAAACATACCACAGTGATTATGAAAGCTGAGATACCTTCTTCCATTGCCAAACATAGAGAATATTATACTTACTAGTCGTTTATCTCTGGATGCTTCAAAATTGCTATTTGCTCTACTTGATATCGTTTCTGAATAACTTTTGGTTAAAGTAAAACAAAAGATGACATAGAGAATGACCATATGGAAGCTAGATAACCTGCACTCAGTGAATGAATGAATAAAATGGGGAGTTACTGCCCTTTCTTAAATTGTTATCAACTTATGACCAACAAGATTTTCAGGCAGTTACTGAATCACACGCATATTCAAAATCTGATTGTTAGTCTATGGAGACTAATGCTAAATCGTATTTAGAACTGTGACTGGTACTGGTCAAGGATATCAAAATTGAGTCAATTTATCATACTATGCAGTTAAAATGTGCTCACCTTGAAAACATGCTTTTCACCACATATTTTGCTGTCTTTCAGAGAGGCCTACAGATTTCTGTTTGTTTACAAATGTTTAGGTCATTAACCTTAATAGATCATTTGTTATCTTTACTGGGGCTGTCTTCATTATGCACCATTTGGAAGAAGAAGCTATACAAGTTTGCTCAAATTAGAATGTGTGCTGTTTACAACAGAAATTTTACAGTAATTAAAACTGGGCTTGTTTAGAAGAGGGCAATTGTGAGCCAGCTCTGTTGATTATGGAGGCTAAAAGATTCTGAACTCATTTTCACTGGGTCTTTCTGTTTCTCTCACATCTTGCTGAGAAGGTGCCTTTGCCTAAGACAATTTGTTCATGGCGTCCTCGTACCATGACACTGGCTCCTGCCCATATTGTACAAGATCTCACTGGTGAGCTCTAACCGTCTTGCTGTCTAGGGCCTAAACACAAATTTCTTGGAAACAGAGTATGATCAGTTTTCTTTAGACAGTGATCATGCTCCTCTTTTCACACCCAACTATAACTAACTAACTGTAGTCATAAGGAGAGGAATATGTGTTAAAATTGCAACCATCAGACTCCTGTAGGCATTCATTGATTGATGGGCATTTGGGCTGTTTCCAAGGTTTAGATGTTACAAACTCTTTAGCTATAATGTGCATGTATTCCTGTGGTGTGCTGCTTTTAATTCTACCAGGAAGACACCAGAAAGGGGAATAGTTGAGTCCAACGAAACTTCTAGATTTACATTTTTGAAGAATCTCCAAACTGAGTTCCACAGAGGTTGCACCAGTCTACACTCCCACCAACAGTGGAGAAGGGTTTCTTTATCCTGAAAGCCCCACCAGCATTTGTTATTTGTTGATTTCTTGATAATAGCCATGCATTCTGAGATGAGATAGACTCTCAGTATTGCTCAAATTTGTATATCTTGAAACACCAGTGGCATTAAACATTTTTGGCTCTTTGTATTTCATCATCTGAGAACTGTTTATTCATTTCAGGTGCCCATTTCTGGAGTATTTCCTTATACAGCGCAGTACTACTCTGCTATAAGGATAGATAAACTTGAGACATTTTTAGGTAGATGGATGCATCTTGAGACCATACTCTTAAGTGAAATAAAGAGGACATACATGTTCAAATATTGCATAGCTTCTCTGGTGTAAACTACGTGGATAGTCTAAATAAAGATCAAAATGTATAATAGATGTGAAATAGGAAGAAAGCATTCAAATAAGAAGGGTAAAGCAGGGAGGGGAAGTGTAAAGGAAGAAAAGGAAAAGAAAAAAGAGAAACAAAGGGGAAACAAGGCCTTTGTAAATAAGGAGGGGAAGAAGGGTTGAAGGGAAGAGAGGAAAATGGGAAAAAAGAAGAGCGATGGTAGATCATGTACAGGTACAAATTCCCTGGGATGAATGTGACCATGATGTGTAACTAAAATGAGGTCATGTATCGTCTGTGTTGTTTTTCGGTTGTGCTGATGTTGTCTTCATTGTTGTTTTGTTAGTTTTTTTAATCTTTAAAGGAAGAAAAGAATATCAGTAAAAGTAATTAAAAATTTCTACAGGCAACATAAGTTTGGAGACATTTCAGAACATGGATATGACATTGGCATGAACACGTGGAGTGGCAGTTTTCTTTTGTGCTCAGTCTCGTCACATGGACTTTCGTTCTCTGGCTTCTCGCTGGGTTTAGGTGATAGGTAGTCTCCCTAGTGGCTGAGGAAAGAGCTATGAGATGGCGGGAAATTCTATTCACTCTTGTTTTGTTTAGCTTTGATGAAGGCTGGGAAGAAAAAACACTATGTTATGAGTGGGTCAAAAAATAAGAAAACAGGAACATTTCTTGAATATTTCAAAGTATCATTGGGAAAGTAAGCTTGAAAAGAAATTACTACCTTTAGTATACCACAGAGTTGAGGCTATTTATTTCCTCTTTTTGGCTAGAAATTTAACAATATAGATATTCTTATATTTGGAAGAAGCTGGTTGTGAAGAAGCAGGAGGACATACTGACAGAGCAAAACTGTTCGGAAAGGAACTCTGAACACATCTTGCATATATTTGAAAGGATTAGACTTGGGTAGAAACACAAATGTCTGTCTACCTGAATCCAGAGAGATCCAGTGTCAGGTCAATTAGTTTAACTCTACATTGAATTGAAATGTTTACAGAATTGACATCACTTTCAGTGTTTATCTTAAGGTGATTTTAGTTCATCTGAAAAATTGTTCTGGTTTCACAAACTTAAATTTTTTTTATTTTAAAAATTAAAAGAAAAACTGACAACAACAGTGAAGACAAAATCAATACAACACCAAAACAACAAAAATGAAACATGATCTCAAGGCAAAATGATAGAAATTTACAATGATTGCTGAATTACATACTGTTATCTTCAACAAAGCTGCTCAGTCCATTAGACATAAGAATGTAAGATTGATCAATCAAAAACAATAACAAGTAAAAACAATAAAAACTTTTTTTAAAAATTGGATATGATGCAAAGCTTCACCATAAAAAAGGTAGGAGTTCAACAATATTTCTTATACTGCACATTGTTTTCAGATCAATTACAAAATTATAGAGTGCAAAATTGGTCAAGAAAAAAAGAGAAAATTTTAAGCATTGACTTTTCCTCTCAATAAACTATAGACAATAGCAATATACCTATTCCAGGTAGCCTTATACAAACATGTAAATTTTGTTTTTCATTTAAGAAAAAAACAACATAACAAAAACAAATACATAAACAAAACAGCATAGAAAGCCATAAAAATGATACAGAATTTTAAAACATGGTGATAGGATATTAACAATTGTTATACTACACAATGCCATCTTCAAAATGGTTGTACATATAACCAGATATAGGCATGCAAGATTGATCAATTACACATTAACAGTTCCTTTCAATAAACCAACAGATATTAGTAGTGCAATTATCCTAGCTCCCTTCCTGGGTATTTTTCCAGAAGAACTGAAAAACATCATATTACAGCAATATATGTGCACCTATGTTTAAGGCAGCACAATTTGTAATAGCTAAATCTTGGAAACAACCCAAATGCCCATCAACTGAGAAACAGATAAAAAGATATGGTATTTTTATACAATGGAGTATTACTCAGCTATAAAGAAAAATAAACTAAAGGCTTTTATAGGTAAATGGGTGCAACTAGAGACCATACTCACTAGTGAAATAAATCAGATCCACATGTGTTAACATCGTATTTCTTCCCTACTATAAGAACCTGAAAGAGTCAATAAAATCTGAAAGGTACAATAGGTGTTGTGAAAGGGTAAAGAAACTGCTCAAATAAGAAGGAGCAGCTGGGATGAAGAAGGGGAGAGGAAGACGAAAGAAGGAAGAGGGAAAAATCTGTATAAATAGATACACAAAGCTAATTTTAAAGAGTGAGTCAGTTACTACTACTCAAGTAGATTAGATAAGAGAAGTTAGAGAATTGAGAACTAGGTTAATTTGAGCTGTGATATCCAAACTCTACTGCCTGTTGTGTTACAGGCAAGTGGAAATATAGAGGAAGAATTCAGAGGCAAACCAATGAGAGGTCTACTGTGTTGAAATATGTAGATTCACAGAGGAATTATCTCATTTTAAGAGATTTATTTTATCAAAATAAATATGACATAAAAGTGTAGAGTGTTAGCTCTTCAGAAAAACAGCATGACTTTCACTTGTCTTTGTCTATAGTCTCTTAGGCCGACACCTGTATCTGAAGGAGAAAATAAACGTGAAGCAGCATTTCAATGAATTTCATGTCAAGTACGCCATGACTCCCACAAGGTACTGTGGGCTCATGAACTCATAATTATACGTATATGTATATTCATTCGCTGATCAGTTTTGCAGCTTCAGATCATCAGGAGAGAATTTATGAATACTGCAAGCCATTGAGAAAAACTTTCTGCTTTGGACCTAGCTTTCAGATAGAAAGTCTGTTGTGATTGTACTATTTTCTATGATAACGGGTGTCTGTTTGTCAATATGTTTTTGTACTTTTATGTTTCTAAAATAAAAAAAAAAAAAAAAACAGATAGAAAGTCTGCAAGGGAGGTAGAGTCTTACGGACAAGCTACTGTGTTGGTGTCACCTGGCCGTTGTTGGTGCTGACAGGGCAGGGGGATGCCCTCAGGGGTCTTGGATGCTTCGCAGAGCAGAGGGAAAATCCATGGTAATACAGAGAGGCAGCAGTTCTGTAGGAATGTGAGACCACGGTGGCGTAGAAAATAAGTGATGACTTGGAGATGAGACAGTTCGTTAACCAAGAGGGCAAAGGGGGGACTCAGCTGGCAGCACCCAGTGTTATGGAGACTCATTAATAGTGACAAAGCTGAAGACCCACAGGCTTTTACTTGGAATATCAGAGTAAGAGAAAAAAGGAGAAGAAAAGCAATCAGGGTAAGGATCTGTCATGAAGCTAGGGAGCTTTTTTGGGGGGAAAGAGAAGGGCAGTGGCCAGACACAGCACGACTAGATAATCTAAGCTTGTTATTTAACAACTCCCATCTCACGGAGCCTGCGGGTTTGGACCCCACAGTTAAGCACTCAGTCCTTGGCTGCACCTCACACAGCACCTGTCAGAGCCGTCCAAGTCTGGAGCTCATGGGGCACATACACAACATCCCGTCAGAATTCTGAGAGCTCATGGCTTGTAGGGGGCGGGAGCATGAAAAGTTACACTAATGAGTCAGAAAGTAACAATAACAGCAAAAGATAGGTCCTTTCAGGTCCTTGGCACATGATTTAGTCATAGGAAGGTAATCTGGGATCAGTAGAGAGAAGTTACCCTGTAACAAGTTTATTTAGTGGAGAGGAGAGAATCATGACATACTTGCTGGGTAGATCTGTTTTATCATCCAAACTGCTCCAAGGATTCAGACATAGTAGAAAAGTTACACTTTTCATTATGTATGAACAAACCGCCACCAACAATGCTAAATTGTCTTTTTTTACTTGCCACTATTGGAAAAGTATATAGCATGTGCTTTTGTATCACACATAGATTCTTTAGCCAGTAACACTGGTAACACACAGATAAAAGTACTCAGTTCATTATTTCCCTAAGCTACGTAGCTTTTATAAAATCCATCCCTCTCTCTGTCTCTATACTTCTGGCTGTTTACAAAATAATGCTACTTCTTGCCTATGCAGGGACTAAGGCATCCTTGTTGCGCGGTAGTCCTACGCAGGGCAGAAACAGAACGAGAGAGAGCAAGGGGGGAAGGAGGAGAGGATGCAGGCCTCAGGGGAGTGTCTACAGCTAATAATAATGGCTTTAATGAGTCATCTGGGTGTTGCTTGCACTGCAGCCACAGACTCTATAGAGTGGAGAAAGAAAATGCTGAGAGCACCGGTTCCCAGAGGAATAAGATAAGATTAGGTGGTTATTGGAGAGGGAAGAAAGTGGACCCTGGATTTCCCAGGCAGCACCAAAGTGTGTTGCTAAGATTGCTGGTGCAGCGTTTGTTTAAGTACAGGCTTGTGATGAGTGACTGTTACAGGAATGAAGCTCTATGCGGCATGAGAACCCCAAATTCCCCAGCTCTCTGACCACCCCAGTTTCTTTTTTTTTTTTTTTTTTTTTTTTTTTTTTTTTTCCAAAATGCGTTTATTGGGATGACTTCCCATTCATCTTGATTCAGGGTACTGTTAGTGCTGCTTCCTCCTGAAGGAACATCCTTCTGTGAGCCTTGCTTTTCCTCCTGTCGGCTGGCAGAGGACAGTCGAGCAGCCAACACACAGAACTACCGTCTGTGCATGGCTGAAGACCGTGGTGATTTTATAGCATCCTGGGCACTTTACGTCCATGAAGTAGGAATTGGGGCTCTGCACCAGGCGCTTCTTCTTGTGCTTCCTCTTCTCCTCCTCCGGAGAGGGATGAAGGAGATCTTTTGCGAGAGGCATATCCTCGTGGGGAGGTCGTCACCGCCGGAAAGGCCCCAGTTTCTTAAGATAGCACAATTCTTAAACTCTTACATTCCCCACTTCTTCAAAGAACCTTGCAGTCCTCTATTTTAAGAAAATAAGTCTTTTAAGAGCCACGTGTAAATTCCAATATTTTCTACCCTCAACTCATATGGGAACAGCCTAGGTTAAAACAAGATTCTAAAAATAATATTGAGACAAGAAAAGTAGTTATCTGACTTCAGAAGTTGTAGACTATCAAATAGTTGCCAATATGTTAGGAGCTTTGAGTTACGTGTGCATGTGAGCATGTGTGTGTGTGTGTGTGTGTGTGTGTGTGTGTGTGTGTGTGTGAACTAAATGTGGAATAGAATAGATCTTAGTCCATTTACACATTTTTAAAGTTAATTAGGATGCTTTTTTGCAAAATAAAAAATCAATCATTTTAGTAGAAGATATTTATGGGCATAGACAATTGAACCAATCTTCAAATATTATGCCCTTCAGTATATTTTGATTAAATTATGCTCATTGTCACTAAGATTTTGAGTGTTTAATTAACTATGCCATGCTCAGCCTAGCAGTTTGATTCACAAATTGTCTTAGCAGGATCATAAAAGTGATTGGAACATTTGATTTTCCAAATCGTCATATGAAAACCTGGTTTTGTTCAGACAAATCAAGCTAAATTCTGAGGCACACACTTTTTGGACTTTGATAATTTTTTGTCCGCCTCTTCGTGTGATTCCTGGTATAGGCCAATCTAATGCTTTTACCTCAGACCACAGCTCTCCCTTTTGGCCCCGAGGTAGACTGATTTCTCATAAAGGCGTCTCAAATAAATTGAACAGCCATTTGAAGCTAAAAAACAGATGCTAAAGAAGAAATCCAAAATACTCTAATTTATCTGTCTGCTCTCCTTTATTTATTTATTTATTTTTTTTGCGGTGCTGGGGATCAAACTCAGGACCCTGTGCTTGCTAGACAAGCGCTTATTTCACTGAGCTATATCCCCAGCCCCTGTCTGCTCTCCTTTAAATTGTACATTGGTCTTAAAAATTGTTCACCTTGTCAAACAAAGATGAATCCCAGGACTCTAGTTGCATTTTCTGCTTGCTCACAATAGCTGAGCTGGCATTCCTTTAAAAATTTTAATAAAACTTTTGCTCTTAGAGATCATAATCTAAAATATTTAGCATTTGTAAAACAACTTCCATATCTAATTTAAAAATCTAAACTGATAGTGTATTCCTGTTAGAATCTTTATCTTCTCTTGCCTTCTAATCTTACATTAACTTGCTGTGATGTCTAAGTTATTCCTAAACATCATTTATTGCATGAATATTTTAAATGTGAGACACGTAGGAGAGTAGGATAATTTTTTAAAATTGTTTTTCTGATTCTTGATTGTCTTAGTGGATATATTCTCTCAGATTTTAGAATTATTTCCTATATTTGTCCAGTTTTTGTATTTGGAAAAATGTAACTGCAGGATTTCATTGCACTGGTTTCAACATTATTTAATTTTATGTACCACACTTTCTACTAGCATTAATTTTTGCTGTTGTGAAAATAATGACAAATTTTACCACTGACCCAAAACCTGGCAGGTTAAAATTTAAGTAGCGATGATGTGGTATTAATAGAGCTTGTGAATATTTATTATTGAAAGATCCAAGGTGGCGTGGCCACATGGAACATATTGTTCCCGCGCTGTTCTGCAGCATATGGAGGGTTCACATTTGCATTTTAACCTAATCAAATATCAAATATTAATACAATCAGGAGGGGTCTAAATATTTTAAGAACACAGCGACTTTTCACATTATGAATATGAATAATGGACTTGGTTAAGTCACAAAATTTAAATAATATCATAGCTTTGTTCTTTTTTTGGTTTCTAGTAAAGCCTTCCTCATGGCTGCCCTTAAGGTAGTTAATGTGTTGCCAGTCACAATCTGGATAAAACAGAGAGGAAAAACAGTCCCAGGCTACTAGGTTTTATTAAGATCATTGTTTCCTTCTATTGAGAAGGAGCATAACTGAACTTGATTAAAAATGGTTTCTAAATTGTTTTGGATTACATACCTAACAATTTACAAACAAGATTATGGTCAACTATTTTTGACTTATAGTCATGAATGCTGATTATGTGCAGGTAATTTTATTAGCATCTAAAATATTAATATAAATGTATACAAAAGAACTGTCATACAGATGTACTTCTGAGGTTATATATGATATCAATGGCATATGAAGTATCTTCTATTCGAGCATCCCCTTCTATACTTTTACAATGTATAATAAAACAACTAATGAACTTTGTTCTAGTAAGTATTCCTAAAATTACAGTGTACCGAGCTCTTCCCTGAACTCCATTTGATGTGACTAAAAGTTCATTTTCTGACCATGAAGAAAACATCAGGGAAACATCAGCACATAACACAGACATGAAGGAAATATTGCATACAGTAAAGGAATGAAGGGAGAATTATGCATATTTTAGTGCTGATATAAGAATGTATGTTTTTTTAAATTTTATAGGTTTTCTTTGAGTAAACAGCATGAACAAATCAAGGAAAAATTGGTGTATCTACCTGATATAATTTGAATTGGATGTAATACACCAATGAGCTCTCAGGGACTACCTCTGCTATGTGCGATATACAAATAATAGAACAAAAATTTTAAAAACCAGAAATTTACGGTAAGTGTAATAGCAAAACCCTATTATGCAATCAGATATATAACTCTGCATTAAAACTTTTCTTTAATGTAGCTCACAATTAATTTCTATATGATAGACAGGGCCAAAATAATGTAATTAAATATAACACATTTGATTTCTATGTTGACCAGTGCAGGAAGCAGTGTAAGAGGGCTACTTGTCTCTAGGTTTCAGAATCAAATGGAAAATGCTTGTAGATTTTTAAAATGCAATAAAGCTTAGCGAGGATGAGACAGGAGTCTGGATAAGATGATCAAGTTCACTGTTAAGCAGGATGACCCCTGCCCCTTCTACCTCACTGGACTTCAGGTTTCTCAACTCTTACGTGAACATTAAAATAGCATGAACTTCACAGAGATGTGCGTGATCACCAAAAAATGCTTAGAATATTAGCTAGTATTTTTGATCTAGGGGCTAAAAAGAAAGTTGCAAAGTTTTTTTTTTTAATTTGTTTTGGGTAGTAGTATTGTAATGTTTTTTGTATGAGTCACAATAGAGTTCAACTGTCTTTTTGTCACATAATTAGAATTTAAAGAACTATAGCTTTATTTTATTGTTATTTTAGCTGTCTAATCTCAGTGAGTTAAGTAGCATAACACTGCTCAATTATATAGCTAAGCACTTAAATTTAAAATAAATGAACAATTGCATATTTTTTTCTAAATGATAGAAGAAAATTGACGCAAGTTGTTTTAAAGTTCACGTTCTGAATATTACTGTAAGCTTGTAATGTGCCCTTTTAATGGAATTACACAATTACTAATTATTTTATATGGGCTCCTTCTTACCATGTGCTGGATTGAACTTCCTGGTACGATAAAATTATCTCTGTAACAACAAGCTGACTATTGGGCTATTGACTATTACTTTTGAATGCCAAGTAATTACATATCAAGATTCACCCTTAGGTCCGAGAAACATGAAGCCAAGAGCAGGCTTTTTATTTCCAGATTGCCATGTATATGGAATTTGATAACAAATAGGGAAATGGTTGAAGCTTCGTAAAATAGACTTAAAATACTTCCGACATTAAATTAGTTTAAGCCGTAGCTAAGAATTTCAACAATCCTTTCAAACAATTGTTTTCTTTCAAAATTTCCTACAATAGCATTCAAATTACAAATTCTCAAAAACAAAACAAAGCCATAATTATTTCTAAACTTCCACTGCTTATCCTCCTGCACTAGTACTGTGTATCTCATTTGAGAGAATTCACAAAATGCTTAGAAATAATATAGAACGTTATTCATGTTCAATACTATTAATGTTTTTGTTCATAAATCTATGAACTCTAAAGTTGTACAATAAAATTCTGTTAAATATAAATACCAAAAATATGTGAAAGTCTTACTGTAAAACCTCATTGCAGATAAACTAATTGTGCAATTCAAACTAAAAAACTAGGTATATGTAATATTCAAAGTGTCAAAAGTGGATTTTTTCTTTCATACAGTATGTCAGGATTTGTATTGTTCTCATTTGCATATTACAAAATAGATCAGTTTTCAATAAGAAATCATTGAGAGGTACAATTCCATATGACTGACTATGAGATTTGCTGGTGTAGTTGTTTTAAATTGCAAAATCAGATTCAGAATTTATTTTTATTATTGCATGACTTTTCTGCATCAAATACAACGATTGTTCTCCAAATACATTTGTTTCATTCACAAATAATGTTTCACTTAAAGGTCTGAAAGTAATACCAGTTCTTAGCTCTCTGGCAGATGAATGGAGTTTATAAAGAACTTGCATGACTATATTTGTATCATTAGAAGTTGAGAAAATATTATTTGTTTGAAATAATGGATGGTGCTAGATATTAAAATGTATTTGGCTATAATCAACCACTATAAAGTCTGCATAGTATCAGAAAAATATGAAACTCACAATTTTATTTCAGTCACTCAAATCTCATGATTATTATCATTGGCGGCATGCATACAGCTCAATGGATTTTGGGCTGGCCTAAGATGGTAGGCATGTCCCAAATTCTATTATTTCCCCTTTCTACTATTGAGAGACCATTCATCCCTAATCCTTTTGAGCTCATGTTAATGTTTGTCCTCAATTGCTGTCAGATGCAAGGCAACTGACACATCTTGAAGAAAACCTAAGGCGAGTTCAGTTCTTCATTCTTGGCAAGTTGCAGACATTTCAATTCCAAATTTTAGGCATGTTTAAGAAAAAAGGAGGCCACAGGGAGATTCACAGTACAGTATTCAATTTATCAAAGAGGGGAGACTATGATTACAGCATTTGGATACTTCATTTACTAAACAAGCTGTTTCTTACTGATATATTTAGAAAGTCACCTCAGCTCTGTTCTCTGAATTTTAAAACAAAAATGAAAGTTCAAAATGTGCCACATGTTGTGCAAAAAAGAATCACAGTGGACTTACCCCAGAACATCTGTCTGCCATGCTGGTGTCCCTAGAGATATGCCCTCTGGCCTTAGCGTTTATACATGTAACAGACTATGGATAATAACGCTATTTCAAAAATAAGCAAAACCACTCTCTTTAGAAAATTGGCCCCACCCATCCTCTTTAAATAATTCATTTAAATCAATTAAAGTGAATGTTTGCTTTTAATCACAGACATAATTTGAGTTGCAGAATGCATTCCTCAAACTCATGGAAGGCATTCTCATATAAGTATAATAAAAACGATGCTTTGAGTGTAAGTTATCAATTCAGAAATCTGAAAGTTGCAGTTAGGCTAATTTCAAAAATCCACCAAGAAATACTATTTTGGTACAGGTCTCTGACTTACAGTCACTAGTCTTGCAATTTTCCAATTCATAACCATCTGAAAGTCAAGATTTTCAGTATTCAGTAAAAATCATACATCGATTTGGAGCTATCTCTTCCCAGGCTAGCTATGTGCGGCAGGATAGTCTTTTGCAATGTTCGGGTACTGAGCCAACTGTAAGGGTAAACTATAGATGCTCTACTGTTTATTTGGTTGCCAATATTTTTAGGATACAAGTATTCAATAAATTACATGACACATTTAACACACTATTGTAAAATAACCTTTCTGTTAGAATTTGCCCAACTGAAAGTGAACCCAAGTGTTTTGAGATTTTTTAAGATATCTTTTTAATTTTCACTAGTACATGTGTGCAGTACATAATGATTACATTCCTCATGATTGGTTGGTCCATGTACATAACACAGCTTAATTCTTTGTACTTCCCCTTTTCCTCCACACCATCCTTCTCTCTCCTTACATCTCTTGGTTCCCTTCCCATGTGCTACTTGCAAAAGGTCAACCTGCACCATAACTGCTTCTTCCTCCTTTTCTTTCTTTTTCATTTGCAATGACTCTTTCTTTCTAGTATTATAACCCTTTCCCAAGATGGCAACATGGACCGACACTCTGTGATAGAACTTCGTGCATTCATGGAGTTGTTCTCTCTTCACTCTCCGGTACAATAATCATCACCCATGTGTGTTTATTTTGCAGTTGAATTTTGGCTAGTACAATAGTGTTGGTAATTATATTTGATTTTAATTAATATACATTTAAATTTAAAAAGCCAATTGCTATTATATCGGACAAGCTAACTTGGGCACTTTCCCTCACTGTTAAATGCTTAAATGTGAAATCCCAATGCAAAGCATTTCACTCTTGGCCCATGGTGTTCAGCTCCATCACCCAGCACTTTTATTTCAATATTTGTTCAGGCTCACCAAGTACTCTAGCCCTGTACAGTCAGTTGCTTAATAACATTACTTTTTTCCTCATCTACTTTGCATTTCTCCATTTTCATTAGTATTATCCTTCTGTGGTCCTATTTTCTGCACAGTATACTCAAGTGGAAAAACTACAATGCCTAAACTCAACTTACTGCAAATTTCTTACCAGAAAAATTTAGTTGCCTGGAATAAAAAAAGAAATCACATAGCAGAGATGCACTGACTTGTCTCATTTTAAATGAAAGATCATGTGTAGTTCTGTACTGTGAAGTAATTACTGTGCTTTACTGATTATTCATGCTCCAAATACTCAAAATGACCAGCTCAGACCATTTGTCTCCTTAAACATGGATATTCCCTCTTCAACCCTCAATGACAGTTGATGATATTACCTAATATTTTACTTGAGGAAACCATATGAAACTGCTTCATCTTGCTGTAAGATTTATATCCTAACTGCATTTGTTCCCACAGTCTTATTGAATATCCTCCCGTTTCCTTCAAAATGACTTCTAATCTTAGAGGTTTCGCACTTCATTTTTCCTTCTCTTTTCTACAAATTTTCCTGTGTTTAGCTCCTGTCTGTCAGTTAGGTTTATGTTGAAAGGACATGTCATTAATGAACCCTTTTGTGACCAGATCACATGTCTTCTCCTTCCTCTGAAACCACTAGTATTCATTTGAATCATCCAGTTTGTTTTTATAGGATGTGACTCTATGAAATTACCTTGTCTATTGGTTTGCTTGTAAGTGTCTGTTTCCCTGTGAGATAAATTGAGTTTGTTTGGAACATTAGCACAGTGTGTTTTAGTCACTCTGCTCTCAGCAACTGGAATAGTGCCCGGAATACCATGGAGCTCTCAAATTATTTACTGAGTGCCCAAGATAAAACAATAATGAAGTTGTCTTTTGTGGGTGTCCTCAACGAAGCTATCAGCTCCTCCAGAATTCTTCACTCTAACACACCATAGTTCTAGAAAGCATGATCCTCCAATGGTATTCTTATAATAATTTACAGAATTCATAGATGCTTTCATATCTATATCATTTGCTCCTTCCTAGAATGTGAACATATGGAACAATTTCTGAATGCTGTTATGCTACCTGATAGTGACTCACAGAAAGCACCTTCTCATTAAAGTTTGTCATTAAAGTTCTTAATTTTGGGGAACGCCATGTTGTTATCTTGGCTTCTTTCCATCTTTTGTCATTTTTCTGTTGGTTTATTCATATTGGTGACCTCATTGCCATTATCACATAAATGATTTTAATTTCATCACAGCAGTGTCCTTTACTTCCCTATGTACCACTTTCCTGACAGCCATCCACCAAACACAGTCCCTTGGAATTTCATATCACAGTAAATATTACCATCATCAATACTATTACTGACCTCTCCTCTTTTCTTACAATTTTGAAGCTGTTATCAAATCCTGACAGTTCTGTCTCCACAGTAGAACCTTTCATACTTCAGGTCTGCTTCCATGTCTCCTTCTATTAGTGCTCATGATCCGGGTTTCTCCAAGAACCAAACGTATTCTCTTCTGGTCTATCATTGTTTTCCTCCAATTTATTCTCCACATTACTGCTAGAATAACCTTTCTTAAAATTGATGTTTGATTTTATCATTCCACTAGTTCATATAACCTTTTACTGATACCTTAATACTCTGTTTGACAGCCTAGCATGGTATGTGATTTTTCTACCTTTCTAGGCTCTATTCACAGCATTGTGCTATACATTTTCTCTCCTTAAACCCCAGTAACTTCTTATTTCTAACTCTGTATTGCCCTTGTTGCTACTTGAGTCTGTATTATTCCTTGATCTTTTAAATCTGACTTCGCATTCATCTTTCAGATCTCATGTGTCCCAGTGTGACTTTGTGAAGAAGAGAACGTACAGATCTAGAGGTACAAGATATACACTTGCACACTCTTATAACATCCTGTCTGTATGAATATCTGGTAGATGCAGAGTGATAGGATAGAAAAAAACTGAGAGTGTGCAACTATACATTTTCCTGTGCACTAACTTCTGGTATGTGCCCTATGTATTATAGCCTTGCAATTCTATGGAAATGTCTAAACTTTCTATTTTATGCCCTCAAATACACTATGTGACTTAGACAAGCTAAACGTCACCCTTTCCAATGTACGCGTGAGGAAACTGAGATGCATGGTGCCAAATGCTGAAGAACAGAAGTGCTTGGAACCAAATGTCCCCAATCTTAACCCCATTATATGGATGGGACAGGAGGATGGTATTTGTTGATGCAATCATCAGTTATGTCTAAGAATATGTATTATTTGTCAGATCTCATATTAACATATAAGTACTATGTCTGGGAATTTATAGTATTATTATGGTTACTATTTCTTTTTCTAGTTAAATGGCTTTTTAAAAAAAAATTATTTAACCTTACTCTACTATGTTTTCTTTATGGTTATTCACAACTTTTTATTTAAAGAATGGGAGGAAGTACTTCGTTTTGTGATTCTGGCTCTAAATCATTGTAAGAACAAATTATTCTATGCTTATAATTTAAAGTTTAATAGTAAACATTTTGAAAAGAAAAAGCATACATCTTGTATTCAAGGAAAAGTATTGTTTTCTTAGAAAATTACGAACAAGGATTTTAGAACAATTTTACCACAATAACTCATGAATAAATTTTCTCTTCATTGTAGAAGGCATCATCTTTGCCCCGTTATTAGATGAAATAAACCCAAGGACAAAGGAAATCCAGAGGTAATCCTTTTGGCAATCTTGTCATGCAGTTTCTGCAAAACATTCCCTGCAGTGCAGGGTTGTTCAAAGCTTCACATGCTGAGTCTTGCTTGCTGCGCCAAAAGCTAGATGCCTCTTGCTGAGAAAGATTTTCTGTAAAGGAAAAGGAACTGAGTGACTTGCTATATTTGTATGGCCCAAGGTCTGAGTAGGTCACAATCCAGGCAAAGTGATCCATTGGATCTGCTTCACATCTGGTGTTCCAATTGGCTGAAAACACTTAGCTTGGAAAAAAGAACATTTCACTTAATGTGGCTCTCTTTTACACAAGGAGAATTTTGTTTGTACATCAATCTTTTATTTTTCTATGGTTTCTTAGTCCTCTTACTAATTGATATCAAAACTATGCAGAATTGGAAAGCAACAAAAATATACAATTGATGAGATTTATGATATGGATAAAGCATAAGTAGAAAAGCTATGCAACAAATTCATATCTTGGGACGTTTCCAGATTTACTGACAGTGAATTAAAAATCTACGTTCTTGTACAGAAATGGTGAGATTGGAGGGTGACCATTTCCCTGTTGCCCACCTTGAAATCTGAAAGCATGTACAGATCACACTGTGTTGGGCTGGGGATATAGCTCAGTGGAATAAGTGCCTACCTGGCAAGCACAAGGTCCTGAGTTCACTCCCCAGTACTGCAAAAAACAAAACAAAACAAAACAAAACAAAAAAACAGATCACACTGTGTCAGCTGGTTCATGCCTGTGATTCCAGCACTTGGAAGGCTAAAATAGGAGGACTGCAAATTCAATCTCAGCCTGGGCGGCACAGTAAGACCCTATCTCTGAAGAACTAAAACAAAGCAAAAGACAAACCCAACACAATAAACACCACAACCACAAAACTCAAGGTGAAGAGTGACACAGAACATGTTTTAGAAGAGGAAAGAGGATTTTGCCAGTGGAAGAGAGAAATTTTGCTATGTAAGTGTGAAAACAAAATGCCTAGTATATTGTGTTAGATTTGGTGAATTCAAAATGGCTAATATAGTAAGTTACTATCAATTAATTAATTGTCACCTGCTCACACACTGCAAACAAATCTTCATAACATGGGTAGGTAAATATAAGTAATATGAAGAATTAATGCAATAAAAATCTATAAATGTTATGGCTGCTTTAATCTCTGGCTATGTTTTAATAATATATTGTTTAGCCTGAAACATTCCCCAAATATATGAAATTGAAATGGATGGATTCTTTATAAGATTGTTGGCCAAGAAATTCTCTTCTCATGATTTTATTAAAAATTCTAAAATGTAGAATTTCAAATGCTCTCTTATGATCATCTCTTCCTCTTTTTTCAGCTCAGCGTGGTAAAATATCCGCAAAACAATATGCAGTGTCAAGGGCCCTTGATCTATTTTAGAATGCTATTTTCTATAGAATACCGTATCACGTAAGATTTTAAAAATTTTATATCTTTACTTAATATGTAAAAATTCCAAAATATAATAGTATGAAAAGAGTATCATCTTTAAAAAACTAAAGTATTAAATCCAATGAAAAGAGACTCTAACTTTCAATTCTTAGATATTTATTTCTGTAATTGAATTTACACTTACAAAGATGAAGACTTCAAAATATTTCTTGACAGATCCATGAAGTAAACCTTTATTTGGCTAATAATTATTATCTTGGCCTTACATTTCATCATACTGGGGCTCAAACCATTAATGTATATATTATATAGTATAGTGTTTATATATATATATATATACACACACACATACATATTTACACATGTATATTTCACAGCCTTTTAAAATAGCACCTGCTTTTGAATATGTAGTAAAATTTGGTTGAATATCAACTATATTCTCTCTTTTAGAAACTTTTAAAGACATTCAATATTTTTACTGCATCTCTTCCTGTAAAATATAGTGAAAATTTTAAGCAAATATGAAAAACTATTTTCTTTTTTTTTTTTTTGGCGGTACTGGGGATTGAACTCAGGACCCTGTGCCTGCTAGGCAGGCGCTTATTCCACTGAGCTATATCCCCAGCCCTGAAAAACTATTTTCATAAGACTGTTGCTGGCCTTTGAGATATTTGGCTTTAACTTTTGTTTTATATTTTTAAGAAGACTTTAGAGAATAATATTAAAAGACAGGTAGTATGCATAATTTCTGTATATTTGTTACTAGTTTGCTTCTACTATTAACTTCGTGTATTGTTATATTGCATTTGTCAAAATAGACCCAAAAAATTAACTTTGGTAAATCAGTATGAACTGAACATGTCATCAATTTTATGTGAGCGTTGTTTTCCTGTCATAGGATCACAATGGAGGACACCACACTGCAGTTAGTTCTGGTGGCTCATGGTTCTCCTCTGGGTCTATGATGATTTTTCTCTCTCTCATTTTTTAAAAATAACTTTAACAGCTTTGAAGTAAGGTAGTCCAGAGTGATGCAGAATATCCTTGAAGTTTGACCTGTCTGATGATTTTCTTGTGCTAAAATCTGAGTCATGAGTTCTGAGAATAAACTCTATAGCACTGAAGTGGCCTTCTCATTCTATCACATCTGATATTGCACGATGTGAGCTTAACATCTCTCTGGTGATGTCACCCTTTATGAAGTTAACATCTACTAGGTGTTATTTCTGCTGGAAACTAATTCTAGATAGATAGATAGATGATAGATATTTGATAGCTAGACAGACAGATAGATGTCCTCCCATCTTTGTAAATGAGTTACTCTGCCAGCCCTCCATCAAAGACAGGAGAATTAAGCCATATCTTCTGGATTGTCTGTGCAGATTATTTGGAATTCTTCTGCAAAGAAGGTTTGATCTATTTTATTTTTTTAAGTAACCATGCTACAATGAAGCTACAGCATATAATTTCTAATTTCATGTCATGATTCAACTTTCTATTTTAAAACCGACTAGCACATCTACAATGCTTTCTTTGAGAATCTGAAGGGAATATTTTAGAGTAAAAGAAACAACTTGTCTAATATTGAATAGATATTATCTAATAGGGAAAAATACTAGCGTGGCCCTCTTATTACTTTGGCTAAAAAAATCATTGTAGGAAAGCATTATATGTCCTTTGGTGGGCATAGAAAATGTTTAGTTTTAATTTGAACATATAGTATAAAGCAGAAAGTATCAGTATACATTATTAAATACAACACTACTGGCCAAAATTTGAGCTGTGACAGCTAAAAATAATATTTTGAGATGTAACTAAACACAACTGTTTCCTTTTGCACGCAGACAGATGGAATAAAATGAGTTATAATTGCAACTACATTCCACAAGCAGAGAACATATTTTCAAAAAGCCTCAGCTTCAAGGAACTTGAATTTATACTTCGGGAAGACTGAAGAGTTTCCTCATTGTCACCTCAGTGGGTAACAAAGGACAACTAGAGACAATAGGGCTGGCACACATACTGGTCTATGGCCAACACGTGCCTTACAAGTTCGTAGCAAAGCTTCAAAATCAATACAGATTTTTATGGGAAGCCAATAAATAGATTTTCCGATGAAGGGTACTATGTTCAAACAGCTGACTACCCAGAGGATGTGGCTGACTACATGCAACAGAGAATGTGTTCTCAAAAGATCAGGGCTCTACCACCCCACAAGTAGAAAGTCTGTGTGATCTCAACTTTATAAAATATATTGCTAATATCACATAAAATGCTTTATATCATAAGAAATGTTTGTGATGATGAAACTGAAAATAGTTTAGGAAACAACTTATAAACTAGAAAATTATAGTAAAAAATTATAGTAATTATAATAATAAATCACAAATTATAGTAATAAATTATAAGGACCTTTATATACAAATTTTGAATTTACTACTAAGAAATGACTCTCAATATACTGACTGCTTAACTCTGATGTTACCAAGCAATAACTTTATCCATAAGTACCTGGCTTTGAACTATTTCAAGTTTTTCTTTGTTCATTAAATTCTGTCTAGATGAGACTACTACTTGGAAACAATGAAATCATTCTTGGTTCATTAAACTTTTACACACTCCATACAATTAGGCAGGACAGGCCAGTTCCCCTGAACAGGAAGCTGTCCCACTCAGAGTTCATCCTAAACAACTTCGCTTATTATCTTTTTCTCACTATGACCACCTAAGAAAGTCAAATTAAAGAAGATGAAGATTTTTTTGGCTGAGAGTTCCAGAGGTTTCAGTCTAGGAGCTACTGGGCTCCCAAGCTGAAAACATAATAGTGGAAGGGGGTGCAAAGGAAAGCCACTGACCTCATGACAGCCAAGAAGCAGAGAGCAAGAAGAAAGCCAGAGAGAAAGGGTTTAAGGAGCTCATGTGTCCCCAGGGTTGTGTATCCTGGACCTAACCAGACTCACCTGAAGTGTGCTTTACTTATTCCCTAAGCAGTCTCAAGCCAACCAAGATTGACTATCTCAGTCACCCAAATGTGCACAATCTCAACTTCTAATGAAAACAAAAAGAACACTCAAGCTGGTATGAAGAGACTGAACCCAACTTCTACCTATGAATTTCTCAAATCACCTGCTGCATTTCATCCTCACTGTCACTCTGGGTCAGACAATATCACCTCTGGCTGCTTGTTCTTGCTTTGTCCACAGCTGGCTTTCTGCAAACCTGTTTTCTAAACCCCTGTCAAAGTGATCATTCTGAAATTTGATGGGACTTGCCACCCTTCTCCTAACTATCCTTTAATTTTTATCTATATCTCTCATGATAAAATGCAACTTGCACAGTTTACACAGTCTTTTCTGGTCTGGATATGGCCAGCTCTCCATGATACCCTGATCTATGATCAAGTACTTCTCCCAACAAGCTGCTTCCTTTTCTCAGTTTTTCAGATCTAAATTCTCTACTTTTTCCCTCTATCATCTTTGGTCTATGTTGCTCCTTCAGTCTGGATCATGCTTATGTAGTCTTTTGTGATCCATGCTTGAGAATGATTTGAATGCCCTAAGGTATTAAAGTAACTAATCTGTGTGTACTTCGTGATTAAACCTTTCTGCATTTTTCTGTCTTTCTTTCCATCTGTCTTCTATCCCAGACTGAAAACTATTGGAACTTCAATGTTAAGCATATTTGCAACATGTAGTACATTGCTCAGTATTAAATAACTATTCATTGTATATTTTTAAAATTTCATTTTAAAGAGAAGAATACATAATTTTCAAATAAAATAATAGGTTAATAATGGTTAATATAATATCTTCAAAGTAGTTGCCCAGATTATAAGGTATAGGCATCCATAATTGATCAAAAGTTTTCTGCTCATTGAATATTTTTAAAAACATGTTGAAATAATTTCTATAAGTATGTCCTCATTTAAAAGATGTTTATCTGAGACTGGGGATATAGCTCAGCAGCACAAGTGCCTGCCTGGCAAGTGCGAAGTCCCAAGTTCAATTCCTGGTACAAAGAAAGTAAAAAAACAAATGATGCATTTGTATCATACCTATACATGTTTGAAAGAGAGAATATTTCCAATTATTGTCATATTATTTGTATTATTTCAAATGAATAATATTTTGAAGTTTATAAACTAAACTGTACTATTCATATTTAGAGAAATGATCAGATTCTGTAGAAACTTTCTTTAGAATTTCTGTATCAAATTCTTGAGAAAAATTGGATTTTTTTGTAATTATCTATTAGGTCTATATTTTTCATTATCAAAGTCTGACATTTAAAGAGATTTTGATGAAATTTCTATCAGTAGCTATTGAATAATGGTACAGTTATGCAAAAGTAATTACAATGAACTCCTATTCAAAAATTTTCAAATTGGGATTTCTATATACAGATAATTTAAAATGAGTGAATTTAAAAGTATCATGTTTACATACATGAAATGTAAGGCACCCACTAAAAAAGCAAATGCAATATGGGAATTGCTTTATTTGAGATGGGACAAAGAAACAAATCACAGATGGTCTGAGAATTGCTCATAGGCAGAGAAGCATAAGGAACCCCAAGGAAGTGAAAACAGTAATTGAATAATCACAGTGGTATTGAGAAAACTGTGTTTTGTGCAAGCCAAGAATACTGCAATTGAGGACACAAAATACAAAAGCCCAAACAGTAAGTTGTAATTTCTACCAAGCCTTTACCTCCAAGCCTCTTTCAGGATCAGGAGGTTCCTCCCGCATGGAGATCAATGTAGTGGTCATTTCCCACCACATAGTCCTGTGTAGTCACTCAAAGAGAGCATTATCTCCTGTAGGCAATTTAACTATATTTGAATAACAATTGTTCAATAATCACTAACATTGATATGTAGTAAAAATACTATTATAGACAGGTAGGTTAACTAGGAATTAATATACAAAGAGGGGCTAGTCCCTCCAGGAAGGCAGCATAAACATTAAACATCAGCACTGTGGTTGGAGATGCACCAGAAGAAGAGGGAGATGCAGTGGCCAGGCCTCCATGCTACCCTAAGAGATAAATAGTAACTTGAAATTATACTGTGATAAGAAACACCTCATCCAGAAAGTCCAGATAGGGATCAGATCCTGAGGTGGATGACCAGAGCATCTGGACCCATACAGTCCCCAAAATGCCATGTACTCATGTTACATTACTCATTTCTATATTGGATCAATTTTAGGTAAGTGGCTATATTTGCAGTCCTATAGGCTGACTGTAGTTGGACCACAGTTGCACCCATGTTGTGACTTTGCTGCATAAATAACTCCTGACTAAGGGCATCCATGGCCTTCCCATTTGAGAAGCCTCCTGGAAATACAAGAGCTATTCTTCTCTTTATTTCCAAAAAAACTCTTCTAATTTTTCTTTGATTTACAACTTCATTCCTTGATGCAGACTTGACATCTAACAGGCCAGGAGATATACTTTTTCCATATCAACAGGACAAGTACTTTATAAATTTATAATATCATACTTTTCTATACTAATACATTAAAGAGAAGTAATGTCACACTTTACATAAACATACAATTACACAGGACTCATCACATGCTCACTATGGTAACACAGCTATAAAGTGAGAACAAGAATTCAATTTTCTGTTGACTTCTTAGCTTAAGTTCATAAACACAAAAAATAACAGGGTTCATCCAAGAAAAGGAACATGTCACATGTTAGATTTATTTTTAAAAAACTTCTTTTCTCATTCATTTGACTTATAAAAATGTATTTCTTTCAAATTTGCACATTTTACTTCCCAAATAGGAACATAAGTTTGGATAATTCCGTTTTCAAGTTAGGTAAAGTTCTATACAGACCAGTGGAGGCAGTATTGACATTTAGAAGTGATGTGAAGGTACATTAATAAAGGTGTCAAATGGTATTCCAATTGTAAGAATGTAGTAATTTTTAAAGTCATCTTTCATCACTTTTACATGTGTTGTGGAACACTTCTGTTAGAAAATTATTTTAGTGTACAGTGTGTTTTCAGGAATATTGATAGAGCTAACTTACTGCATGATCACAAATTAATATGTATGATGCAAGGGAAGTACCATGTTCAGGTAAAAAATACAAATAAATCTAAAAACCTGAGAGTCTTATAACTACTATCTGTTGAGAATAGTGTAGTTTCAACTTTAAGTTCATCTGTTCTGATTGTACGATCTTATTACTTTAAAAATAGTATATGTCTTCCAGAGCTCTTGTTAGGCTTTGGTAAGAAAAACAAACACATTTTTCTTATATTGGCAGTTTCCATTCATTTCTCTGGAATTATATAAGACCTAATACTTTCAAAAGCTATTTTCACAGACCGTTCAAAGAAGTAAAATTGCCTAGGTATGTAGAGTCAAGTTTCTCTGCAGCACAAAGAATAAGTGCCAAAAAAAAATTTCTAGTCTTGTGAAATCCAAAGCAAAACGTATAAAATAAAATTTCAGATCTAATGAAAAACGTTTTTGAAGTTGAATGAAATTGCTGTGCAATACAGGAGGCAGAGATTTCACTGTATAAGGCTATATGTCATTATCTTGCCAAGAGCTTCTCTTTTATACTGCAGTTAAACTTCATGGCTAAACCACTAAAGAGACTTTCTCAAAATGTTCTTACTAATATCACATTTAAGTGAGTTATTTTGTTCATATATTCCAAGTAGGTATGGGATAAGTTTTATTCAATAAAACTTATTTTACTTCTTCAAAGAACATATTTGGTATTATACAGTTAAATTCTAAATCTAAAACAAAGTATATTAGTATGTTAAAAAAAGCAAAAGAAAAATTCTAAGTGAAACACAAATCTAAATGTGTATCAAAATTTTTTTTTGCCTGTCCCCAAAATTGTTAATCACTTAAATGAATTCATTTCATCTTATGTATGACACAAATTTTGACATATATGCCTAAATCTCTTTAGCCAAAATTCCCAAATGAATAAATCTTATATTTACTACTTAAATGAGAGGAATAAAAACAAGGACATTTTCAGCCACTGACTGAATCTAAAGGAAATTATTCATCATGAGAAGTCATAGCTTCACAGCACCATTCTCATGCTCTCATGTAGAATAAGGATTTAACATTAGCATAAAAATGGAGAGATTAAATCTTGCCCACTACCCCTTCCACCCTACCACTGAGAAAGCCTTGGTGAACTGTGCTGAACCATGAGGGAGGGAACAGACCCTGACCAGCACCCCACTGCAATCACAGAAGCTTCTGTCCTGAGGAATCCAGGTTCCTGGCCCATCCCATACATCACAGGATGGACAGCCATGAGGGAAGTGCCTGACACATAGCAAGTGGCTCATCCAGAGGAATCCAGGTTAAGTCTCCTGAAACAAGGGGAAACACTTTGCATACAAACTCCTAATATGTGATTAGTTCTATTATATAACAATAGGCTTTGTTCCTATGGTCTAAAGTACAAAATTAATCGTTACCACAGTTTAAGAATTTGTAAATTGTTCTTGCTATTACCATTATTGCTAACTGTCCTACTGTAGCTAAGATGTCACATCTGTTTTACTCAGTTGTTGTCCCTTGTGTAACAGTATGGGGAAGCTCTAAGGTAATAATCTCACCATACCTTACATTAAAAGACTGGGGACAGAGCCATACAGAAACCAACTCTCACTCTCAATTAATTGGGAAGATCAGACCTTGGAATAGACACAAACCAAGCATCTCTTACACACAGAACATATCCCTGAAGAACAGACTTTTCCTAGAGGAATTGATAGTAGTGACATAGCTACCTAGTACCAAAACTCATAAGGATAATCACAAAAAACAAACTAAAAAAAATTTTTTAAAATCAAAATGTCAAGAAGAAGGAGCAAAATGCAATCTCAAACTCCCAGCCCACCCAAAACAAATCTAGAAGACATCAACACAGAAGAAATTGGAAGTCCTACACCTGAAATTTTTTAAATGATAGCAACTGAAGTAAAGAAATAACTGCAGGAGGTGATACAGGAAATCAGATCAGAAATAATCTCTCAGATAAAAAAAGAAATGACAACTACATTGATAGAATTGCTCAGCATATCTAAAGGAGACATAGAGCATGTGGAGCATAGCAAAATTATGGAAACCCTCATGAACCATGTAGGAAAGAATTAGATGTATGAAACAGATTCAAAGAGATATCTAGGAAATGAAAACTTCCACTGAAAGGTGGTAAAACTACTTGAATAAGAGAGAAGATAGACTTTCAGACCTTGAAGACAATGTTGTAGCCAGCAATCACAAAAAGAAAGATCTCTTTTTTTTTTTTTTTTTTTTTTGCGGTACTGGGGATCGAACTCAGGACCCTGCGCTTGCTAGACAAGCGCTTATTCCACTGAGCTATATCCCCAGCCCCAAGAAAGATATCTTAAAAATAACAAAATATCAGGAAATAACAATTCAACAGCTATGAAATGATGCAAAGAAAAATAATATAAGACTTATAGGTGTCAAAAAGCAACCATCAACACAAATAACATAAAAAGACTATTTGCAGAAATAATAGAAAACTTCTCAAGCCTAGGTAAAGAATCTGACATACAATTAAGTGAGGTATATAGAACTCCAATTAGCCAGAATCAAAATGAAGCCACACCAAGACATATAGTAATCAATATCCACAAATGCAACACAAGAACCCAGCTCTACAAAGAGTACTGAAAGATATTCTAAAAAGAGATAAAAATGAGCATAATTCCAAGAACAACAGAAAAAAAAAAAAAAACACCAAACAGAGCAAGCAATTAAACAAGGTAAAGTAGGGAACCAATAGCAGGAAAATAACATGACAAAGATCAGCCAATGCATATCAGTTATAATCATTAATATTAATGGCCTCAGTTTGCTAATCAAAAGAAACACTGGCAGAGTGGATCAGAAGACAAAATACATCAATGTGCTATATACAAGAAACATATTTAACTCAAAAGGAAATTCATAGACTGAAAGTCAAAGGCTAGAAAGCAATACTCCATGTGACTGGAAGCCAGAAAAAAGCAGAGGTAATTATTCTGTTTGCAGACAATGTGAACTTCAATCAAGAATGACCAAAGGAGATAAAGAAGGTCACTGCGTACTTGTTAAGGGAAAATTTTTCAATCATAAATATATATGCACCAAATATGGCAGAACCCAACTACATAAAACAAATATTAATCCACATGAAAAAATCAAATATGCAATGACACAATTGTAATGGGGCACCTGAACACCTCATTGTCACAAAAAGATAGATGAACTAGAAAAAAAAAATAAGTAAAGAAAAAACAACTGAACCAAACTTGTAAATAAATGGATTTAGTAGACCTTTGAAGAGTGTTCCCCACAACCACATCAGAATGTACATTTCATGCAGCTGCACATGGGACAGTCTCCAAAATAGACCACATACTATCCCATAGAACATGATCGAGAAAATGCAAAGAAATTGAATTTATCCCATGCATATTGTCTGTTATGGTTGATACATTGTGTCAACTTGGTGAGTCTAGAGGTTTGGCTGAGTGAGTCAGCAGGAAGCCAGGGTGCTTACTTTGTGTACATCTTGAGGCTGTAGAAGAGGTCAGGGAGATTATGTGAGTGCTGCACTCCCCCTGGGTGGGGTTAAGCTCTTTGCAAGGTAGGGAAGGAAAGAGGCTGCTTGCAGCTTTTCCTCCCTTTTGTTGGTTGTTTTGCTGTGCTCTGCTGGCATGAACAGTTTGCCCTCTGACATGGGCCACTCTGCCTCTGAACCAGCCAAGTATGGACTGAAACCTTCACAAACTGTAAGCTAAATAAACCTTTCCTTCTTTCATTTTGGGCGTTGGGTGTTTTGTCTCAGTAATGAGAAAAAAGTAACCAAGACACTAACCATAATGCAATGAAATTGGAAATCATTGACAAAAGAAAGCACAAAAACTTCATAAACACATGGAAATTAAACACCACCACGAATGTGTCACAGATAAAATAAAAAAGAAGTTAAACAATATCTACAATCAAATGAAAATGCAATGGACAATATTTTGATAATGTTTTAAAGTATAAATTGAGAGAGAAGAGGAGAGATTGTTTACAATGTGATTGCAACTGGATATTAACTAGATGTATCAATAGCAAACAAAGAAAGATGGAAATAAGAGTCTGAAAGTTATAGGGAATATAAGTTTAAATTAGAATTTCACATGTACTAAAATTAAATCAGCAAGTGAAATAAATTTTAAAACAATGATTGGGATAATCAATTACAGATCACTTACACTGTACAGAGTGCATCTAGTATTTGAACCCCAAGAAAGAACCAACAATAAAAAAGCAGGACTGGTAGGAGAATTTATTAAGGATACATAATATATACAAATAATGGACTTTACAAATTAGAATGAATAGAATTTTCTTGTTCTTCAGAGGAAAAATTAAAACATACAAACACATAGCTTGTCATTTTGCGTTTATTATATCATTTATTTTATAAAGAAAAGTCTAATTACAGTAACTGAAACTTCTCCAGTTGTCACAAATTTACTCACGTTTCTTACATTTTGAAAATAAAATCTATGCCCATAGCACCCTGAATCATGAGATCTCAGAAAACAAATGTCAGTCTATTTGGGGGCATGACTTTCATGTTAATCTTTTCCTTTATGTAATCATGTCCAAGGTATAATTTTATTTGTTCTTTATAAGGATTAGTAATACCTTTACTTCTGTTGCTCTCCTTTCCTGATACAAAGTCACACAATTTTAAACAGTTCTAGCTTATCAACTCTGAGAAGTAACTTTATTCCATGTATTTGATGCAAGTTTTGCCTGCTGTTTATTTAAAAAAAATATGCAGTGTGCCTGCCTATTTATATAGGAACTGCTGCCTAGAGAATTCAAGTTTCTCCACAGGAGGCACCAGACAGAAATGAAAAGATAAGGTCTGTGGACTCATAGGCCCAAATTCAAATCTGTCTGAAATCCGAAGCATTTCTATTACCCATCTACTTCTCATTATGTAAGTTGCCTTTGGTCTCATTTTTATTTTATTCACCTTTATAATTTGTAGTCTCTATGACTCATTCTTGTATTTGCTTTTGGTAATGTTGTCAGACTTCTAAGTGTTTGCATTAATTAATTAATTTATTCGTGAACTATTCTGTCAGCCATTAATTCTTTTAATAATTTGTTAGTAAACTTTTATATAACTTCACTTTTGTATTGCCTTCCTGACTTTGATGTTGGGACAATGAAAACTGTATGATAATTTACCCTTTCTTTGCTTGCTATTGTAGGTTTTGTCAAATGGAACAATAGGGAAGACAAGGAGGCTGGAAGGAAGTAAGGTTTTGCTCTTTTCTGTTTATTGCTCTTTTCAGAATCGCATAAACAACGACTCAATCCCTTCACCAGCAGCTGGTTCAAATTTCCTGTTTCTTTTACTGCTTTGGAACATCATTGTTTATATGCCAAAAATAATCCCATAACTATCTGCAGTAAGAGAGATAAATGTTATTTGGTGACTCACAATGCAAGAGAAAGAATGGACGAATTGAAGTAACATTAACATGGTTGAATCTCAGTCACGTTCTTGAACTGAGTAGATAAGGACAAACAGAATGATTCTATCTGTAAAATGCTGAAAACCAAGGGCATATACATATGTCAGAAACCATAGAAAGAGTAAAGAAATGATTATTTCTCAATGTAGTAGTTCTGTACTGGAAGAGAAAGAAATGCCATTTGGAAGAGACTTCTTTAGAACTATCATATAAGTAGTACCTGTGGTGTTGTTCTTTAAACATTATATACATTTATCTCAGGCAATCTTTGTGCCTAAGCTCTTTTTCACGGTAAAAATCAACAAAGATTTTCAAAGCTATATTTTCATAATAACCCCAAATAAACATCAAAGTAAAAAAAATTCAAAATCAAATTTAACAGGGCCTTAGGTAAATTAATGTTCAAATAGATAGCAGATTTTCAGATTTCTTTTTAGTAAAGGAAATACGGTAGAGAGCAAAAGATCAGTTTCAGTTGTATATATGCCACTGAGATTTTTAAAAAGAAAAGAAAGAATGAAAGTGGAGGAGGGATGTAATGTTGGGTTAAAAAGAGAGAAGGGCAGTGAGAATGAGGAGGGAAAGAGAGAACAGCCTGAGAAGAAAGAAAAATAGTTCTATCCCTCTCAATAATTTCAGAGAGGACACTCCTCAAAAGTTGGAATTGTGTTTACGTGACTGTGAAATGCATGCCATCGTTCTTGTTGAACTGTGAAAAACTGTATTCATCACCAATAAAAATATAAATTAAGACAAAATATGAATATTACCCAAACGATTATAGCACCCAGATAATGACCACGTTGCTTAGCTTTTATCAATTAAAACATTTTGTGTTTGTTCTGATGCTAAACTTTCATGTCTTTTAGCAGATAATTTCTCACTCTTGTTTAGCAGTTTTATTTATGGTTATTGGATATTATTTTCTTAAAGCAAATTTAGTCATTTAAAATGAAACTATTTATCCTTTCTAACTCGTGTAAGCTCAATAGTTTGCCCTCTCTTTAGATTCTGTTCATTATTCATTCATTATCAGTTACATATCTTTATCCTTTCCACTATTCAGTATTTGTTTCTTAATTCATAGAGGAGTTTGGAGATTTCTTATATGTTCTAAATTGTGAAAACTCACACTTACATTAGTGGGAATGTTGGTCTTATTCCAAAGGTAGTAAAATGCTCCGTTTTCACTATTTTATTGATAATTTATGGCATCTTCTTTCCTACAATTATATTTCTGCTGCACTTATTGGAGAAGCAGGTTGTAAATATATGATCCTCAATACTGTACATTGCATATTATGAATTTTTCAACTTGCTGAAATTTATATGTATCCCCCAAATCAATATTAAATAGAAAATTTTCAGTCTTTTTGCTGAGGTAGGGAGGGGATGATTGAGTCATTTAATGTGTGCACTCCTCGCTAAGGTCAAACAGCGGGACACTGCCTTCCTACTGTGGCTTTCACACTGTACCCAAGGGTCCTGTTCGTGGTCTACACAGCATTATATTCTTGTTTTTGTTGTTGTTTTGTACATTTTGTTTGTGATTTTTGCTCTTTACAATGATTCCAAATGCTATCTGAGTCTCATGAGCAAGAAGATTGATACATCCTTTTCATTTCTTTTTTCTTCTACTTGCAATCAAACCAGGAGCATTTTACTGAGTTATATTGCCCACCTATTTTATGCATTTATTTTATTTTTGAGACAAGGTCTTTCTAAAATACTAACTGGCTCAAACTTGTGAATCTCAGCCTCCTACAGTGCTGGAATTTCAAACCTGTGCCACCAGGCTGAGCGTATGTGATTCCCTGTCTTACAGAGAAAAATAACATGTGCTGGATAAATTTCATTCATGCATGAGTTATGAGCCTACTGGCTGTGACATCAACGTTATGAATCAATGGTACATATTGTATAAGGTGTCTTTAAATAGGAATACCTATAGACCCCAAGTTATGTATTAATCAATTGATAAATTTATTGTGATCAAACGCTCACAAGAATCAAAATTTGTATGTCTCTTAGGAAGAAAGATTCAGCATTGATTAATTTAGTGGTCACTGAGACTGTATAGACCATAGATACCAGGAATAGTAGGAATTGTCTATATATTAAAAATAAATCACTAAGAAGGCATATGTTTATATATGATACATAGAAAATGAATAAATACATAAAAGTATCTTATAATTATAAATAGGACTAAATTCCTTTTTGTTTGATAATATGTTTATGTATCTATATATATATATAAAGAATATATACTAATGATCTACACAAAACAAATTTATGTTATCAGCTTGAAAATTGGAGGCTGAGAAAATGAGAACGTCTAGTGAGCATGGAAAGGTCAAAGAAAAAACTTCACAGTACATATTTTTTATTCTTTTTCATGAATAATTGCTACTGATTATATTAAGCTATTATTACGGCTTCTATCTAGATGCTCCCACAGCTTCATGCAGTCATGAGTGGGCTGTTTGGAGTGGTTGAATCTAGGTTGTGTGATGCTGAGATTAAAGATTTGATGCTGGGATTAATGGTGTGATGCTGGGACTAAGGATAGCCCAACCTGGATGTGAATGAGACCTGCCCTCAATGCAGGGCTGGGGGCCTGGGTGGAACACAAGGGACAGAGAGAAAGCTGTTGCCAACCCTTGACTACTTGTGTTTCTGCTGCTGCATGCTGCTATCTACCTGCCATGCAGTGGACTACTTCTCCTCTGATATACCCTTCTGCCGTGCTGCCCTGCCGTACAGACAGCTGAGTACACGCTGAAATCTCTGCAAACTGTGAGCAGAAGTATAACCTTTCCTCCTTTACCTTTGGGTATTTTGTCTCAGCAACAAGAAAAATAGCCAAGACAGCATCTCTATTGATTTATATTAACAAGCACAAAAATATATTTACACGGGCTTTAATGAACTTGTCTAACATTTAGCAGAGTGAGAAATCATTGGGTTGCACATGCTAAAATGGAGATTTTAGGAATATAATCCATTTTGTACATATCTCTGAGTCTGTGTTTGAAGGACCTACATTTATATTCTGTGGTTAAGTACATAAGTAAGAGGATAGTCGAACACACAAATATTTGTCCATTAGAATACCCACTATACTGATTATGTTATTCAACTGAAAATATTCTTGGAATAAAATTTGTAAACATAGAATTTTTTCTGAATTCAATTAAGTACTACTTCATATCCCACAATTTGTTCTGAACTATACATTTTATTGATTAAATTTTAACTAGTTTCTTGGTGGCACGTTACATATCTCATTAAAGAGTAGCATTTGTTCCACCACATCTCTCATTATGTTTAACCAAATCTCTGATAGGAATTGAATAAACAGTTTTGATTATTCCCCTATTCTTCATAGGGAGTTTTAGCTACACTATTAATGGCCAAAATGAAATGATCATTAATTAATATCTCATTTTTCTCTCTTCCCTTCCTCTCCAGAGTTCTTCATAGATTTAAGTATTAGTCTCTTTTGGTAAAACAGGTTCTAATGAGAAAAACATGAACCAACAACAGTAGTCTATTAAGCTGATTAATTTTGAATTCTTAGAATATGAATACAATGATTTTTTCTTAGCTTGAGTATTTGTGGCCCTGTGATATGTCTACTAGAATTCTGTCTCAGATTGGATTTTCAAACTTTATATATGTTTTATTGACAAGAATCCTTTATAAAAAATATTTCTTCTTGGCTTACTTGTAGTGGTGGGAGGAATACTTTACTATTGCCAGTGTTTAGAGTGGTAAAATACCATTTTGTATCCCTGACATTTGATCTTTGCACCTTATAACTCAGGTAAAATACTGAACAACTTTACATTGTTCATCCTGACTAGTTTCGTGGAACAAATCCTCAGGCAATTATGGGATACAGCAATGTTAGATGTGGTCTTTTCTTAGTAAGTTTGGGGTTTTTGAGAATTGAAGGTATAATATTCTTGTAATAGATATTTTCCTGTGATAGAAATGAAGTCAAATATAAAAGCCTTTATTACCGTGCTTGCGCTCCAGCATTGTGAATTTTATATAACTAAAGTGATACAATTGATGGTTTATTATCCAGATAAATCATAATTTCAACAAACAAGAGCATTCTTGTTGTAGTAACTTATTTTTTTCAAGTATGAAGTCATATTCTAACTACTTTCAGATGCACAGCCCCTTGAACATAAGGTGGCATTTTTCAGAATTATGACTTGCCATCAGGTGTGAGCAGAAGGTATGGGGGAATCTCAGATCAGGCATGAGAAAAGGAGAAGCAGGAGGAGAGCAGGAATCTCAGATATTTAGAGGGCACAGCTATCATAAAACAGAAAGAAGTCAACACAAATCAAAAACTGAACTCAAAAGATTGAACTATGTATAAAAGTAGTCACAAAGAAGTTTCTACATAAATGTGTTTCCATATCTCCTCCCATTTCTTGTGTTATTTGCACTGATACTTCAATCTCTAAGGACCCAGAGGAAATCTAATTCAAAAAATTCTACCAACCAGATTTTTACTCCAGTCTTCTTAGAACCCCAGCAACAGCATCTTTCACTGGCTCTTTGAAATATTCCTGCTCTGTGTGCTTCTTGCAAAAATGACTTGACCAGCCTCATCACTCTGATCATTCAGCACACCGAATCCCCTCAATTTGCCACCCCCCTCGACTGCTGCCTTGCCTTTTACTTCACGGTCAATATTTTGGAGATTTTATCAAAATACTGGTTTTACTATTTTCACTTGAATATTCTTTTCTCATTTTTGGAAACTTGCAATTTGATCTCTCTGCCCACATGAATACTGTTTAATTTAGCTGAGCAGTAGCAGTTGTGATGGCAAATCACAGTGTGCTTTTGGGTATCTTGCTGTCAGCAGGACTTCATTCACTTCATTCACTTTTCTGAGAATTCTTCTTGTCTTCTGAACACAATCTTCTCTCATTTTTGTTGTTGTTCGCTTGCTTTCTTCCTCTGCTTCTTGTAAATTCTCACTGTGTCAGCATCCTTAGAACTCTAAATGAGCTCTGATGTCTCTTACCTCTTGACTGGTTAAATGTCGCATTCCCGTCTATGGGGGTATTCTCTTGTCCTTTTTACATGGAGAAGATACTTAAGGTCTGACTGTGTCAGCTATTTCTTCTCCCTTCTTGAGAGTACAAGAAATAGTGGCTACTCACCAAAGACAGTGAACGGTGGAAATCATGAAAGGCTGTCCGGCTCTTTAGGGCCCTGGTCATTTTTCACTGTTCTGTTCGTACCATGCAGAGAACATCACAAGGATGTGTGAGGAGTAAACACGAGTCCCGCCGTTACCTTAGGAAAAGCTGTACAAGTTCCCCGCGATCTCACATCCTTTCAAAACCATTTTTGCTGTGGTGTCATTTTCACTTTGCCTCAGGGCAAAGTATCGAGAGCCTTCTGAGTACCCTTTCATCTAAGGTTCCTTCTTACTGACTGTAATGTTCCTCAGCTCCTTAGTCCAGAGGCTCTTTACTTTCACTGACTCTCTTTTGTTGCCTTATATCAGCAGAGCATTGTTCACCGATTCTCCAGTAACAGCAGCTCCTTCAGACATTAGATGCCAAGGAGATGGACTTGAGTGAAATGCGGGGTCATGTGCAAAGAGTTGCTGAAGAGAACAACTAATATGCTTTTTGGTAAATGAGTTAGTAACATTCTGTATGGAATAATGTCTTTGAAGATTAGTGAATGAATTTTTGTATGCTTTATTTCATGCAAACATATAATAGTAATTTTGCCCTCTAAGCTCTTCATTCATATGCATCCTGTATATAAGGCTCTAGCTAGATCCTTTTACAATTTTTCATCCTTTTTAATAGCCTTGTGTTTAATTTCTCCTGTCATGAACATTTTTGTATTTTTCTCTCCTATGGTGTCAATATCACTTTATAGTATTTGCAGGAGACGTTGGGAAAGATCTTGACTATATAATTTAAAATCTGGTGGTAGATGTTCCATTTTTTGGACTCATGTTCTTTTTTACTATTAAAGAATAAGCTGACAAATAAATTATATTTTCAATATTTTAGTAGTGATGCTTTGCCAATTGTCCCAAAATAAATTCTTCTTAATATCATATTAAAATTTAAACAGAAAGGTATTATAAAAATGTGAAAGCCTTTGACATTTGGTCAGACCAACTAACGTGGATGTTGTCCATGCAGCTAGGACATTATGAAACACAGCAGAAACAATAAAAGATATGGTTGCACCCTTTGGGACCTGAAGGATTTCCCACAGAGAAATTAAATGGCTCATGTGTATAGAACAATAGTATCTAATGTTGCGTCTCCAACGCGGTGAGCTTGATTTTTCACATGGCCCATATTTTCACACTGCAGGACAATCTGAACCTCCTTCAACCTTCCCTTCCCTACATCTGGCTTCTCATGCTGAATTTGTCATGAAGTACCTTTGCCCTTTTGATCAGGAGTTCCTGCTTAGAATGAAATACTTAAGAGATTTGAAATATGCAGAATGCCACCTTAAATGTTTATATTAGGATTATTCCTGAATGAAAACTTTCTGATGATTGGTATTTAAGCTGGCTGTAACCAAGTTCCTACTTTTCAATTGCAGCATTGCTTTAGGAAACAGCAGATTATTTCATATACTAATTCTATAGTAGCAGTTACAAACAAAACAGAGGCAAGGGGAAAGGCCGTATAGACAGAATCATAGGAAGGGAAAGTGTGACATTTTCCTTTCGCTGTATGCTCATCTTGTGTCTCCGATGCTAACTTAGATATAATTTAAAATGATGAGTAGTCAAAAAAGATAATGTGAACCATTTGAAAAACAGCGAAACACGTAACTCATAAATTTTATATAAAAGTAATTTTATTGCTTTGCCACTGTCAATTATGATTATTACTACAGGTTTGGGAAAGAAAATTACTTCTAGTAAGGGGAAATTTAGCTACTTAGAAAGATAATTAAAGGTAGTGAAAAACGTCTCAAAAATGAACTTTATATTTCATGTGGGAAACATGAAATACAGAAAGTGAATTGAGTTGAGAAAATGAAATGAATTAAGAAGTATCAGAATCTATAGTTTTCTGGACACAAAAGGGATCAAACATCCATGCGGTCTGAAAGCTGGCAGAGGTTCTGCATACTGCTCTCTGCTTGGGGGAAAGAAATGATTCCTTTCTGCCAATTCATCCTCAGCATTAGTAACGAGGAGAATCTCTCCGTGTTTGTGGAGGTTGTCCAGGTCTTGTTCATATGCTGGAAGGGATGTACTGGCATCTTTACAACTAGGAAACCCATAAAAGAACCAGCAGAAAATGCTGAAAGTTTCGTGTAACAATTTAGCCTGCTTAGGAGAGAGGAATGAAAAGTTATGCAAAGAAAGATAACAAAATATAACAAAATAGCGATGGAGTGATTCTCAGAACATTTGGGAAAATATTATTTGACAAAATATCCACCTGGCTATGAAGAAAGATGTGGGGAAGTTCCTGTGTCCTTCACTGAATCAAATACAAAAGCAACTGGGGGCCCAGGGATGTGGTTCACCAGCACAGCGCCTGCCTGGCAACGCGAGGTGATCAGTTCAGTTCCTGATACCAAAAACCCAAAACAAACAAACAAACAAACAAAAAGCAGCACAAAATTTCTTTTTTTTTTCATTCCAGTTATATGAGACCAGGTCAAGATTTGCTCCCAGCACACAAAACAATACTTCAAGTTTTCTACATCACTCACACAACATTAGGTGTGTCATGTGTAACTTACAAAGACACAGGTTAAAATCACTTAACAAGGAATTTCTCAAAATCTGTAACTGCAGTAGAACATATATTTCTTTTATGTGGAGAAGTCTTGAAAAGAAGAAATCCACACCCTCCAACTTATTGTCCCATTCTCTCTGCATTCTTTATAATTCTGGTAGAGTAAGTCCTTGACTTGCAAACATTGGAGTTATAAACTTTCACAGGTATCAACAGACTTCGCATTAGGAATATTCATAAATGTGAACAAATAACAGAAGTAGCTTGGGTGTGTACTTCATCACTTGAAGGTAACTGTAAAAGTAAAAGGGTTTTTTTAATGATATTTTTGTCTGTGTTTTTATGCTTTACATTGCACAATTTTATCAAAGGTGTGTAAGATTCACTTAGTTGGCCTTAGGAACACCAGCATTCTCCCCAGTGGAACTCATTTGTATGTCAAAGACTTACAATACTGAGGAAAAATAAAATTAAAATGCATTTTTAGTGGGCGGGGACCACAATTACAAAGGCAGTTTTCACAGGGTGAGGTGTATCAATTGTTCTCTAGGTATGCTGCAATTTCCCCAAAGGTGAGAGAGTCAACTGCATCACTTGTGGTAGTGAGGGAGTACGTTAACACTTTCCCCTGATTGCAAAAAAATTAAAAGACAGTGCTGTGCAGTTTTTGAGTATGGGTTTCTAAGTCAAATACAGCTAAGTCCACATTCCATCTTTGCCATTTACCAACTAAAGGAACTGGAGCTAGTTATTGAACTATACAATACTCCAGTTTTCAATTAATGTAACAGAACTATTTCATCCTTTATATTTATGAGAGTATAAAATAGGAGAGCATATGTTAAACAAGATAACAGAGCAAATGGCATGTAGTAAGCACACTGGGAGGTTATTGTGTCCATCTGAGCATGCAAAAATATTTATTGAACACTTAAGGTAGATAATTATTCAAGGAATGTAACATCCCTTTCACGTGAATGAGCCTAATATTTATTAGACAATATGTTAAATGGAACATAAAATGCTGAAGGGTAGTGATGAATAGACCAAAGGAACATTTTTACTGTTGTTTTAAAACTTTCATTTTCAGATTTATTTTCCAGTGTTTGTGCTTTTGTAAATTGCTTATTTCATTTAGCATAATGTTTTCAAGTTTCATTAACACTATAACCTATGTCAGAATTTCCATTCTGTTTCTTTGAGCTTTGCTGAGATATAATTGAAAAATAAAAATTGTGAGTTTTTGAGCTATACTTGAAGTTCTGATATGCATGAGCACTGTGAAATGATTACACAGTCAAGTTAATTAACCTATCACCTGACATTGTTAACCTTGTGTGCATGTGTGCGTGTGTGTGTGTGTGTGTGTGTGTGTGTGTGTGTGCTTGAGTGTGTGGTGAGTGGAATCAAGATCCACTGCCTTAGCAAATTACAAGTATGCATTATTATTAACGATAGGCATTATGTAATACATTAGTTTTACAGAACCTATTCATTTTATAACTGCAAATTTTTATCCACTAAGTTCATATTTCCTACCTGTGGATCCCTGGTACCCATCCAACTATGCTTCTTTCCCCATGAGTTCTAACTTCCTGGGTCTTACTAATGGTTGTACAGTGATTATTAGGTTACCATACTAACTCCAGGTTCATCTGTATTTTTCCAAAGGCAGGATTTCTTTTCTTATCTAAAGGCTGAATAATATTTCATTGTACCATATAGACACCACAATTTCTTTATCAAGACAGCTATCAGTTCAGTGGACACCTGGGTTGTTTTCATATGTTGGCTCTATGAATACTGCTGCAAGGACTGTGAGACTGCAAATAGCTTTTTAGGTAGTGATTTGTATATGTTGGCTGTGTAGATGGAAATGGCATGACTGGAGCTTGTGGAAGTTTCATGGTTGTTTTTCATTTTGTTGAGAATGCTCTGCAATGTTTTCCATAACGACTGTGCTGTACCGGTGTACTTTCCCTCAGTAGTGTATAAAGATCCCCTTTTCTCCACACCTGCTCCAACATTTCACATTTTTAGATCTTTTAATAATATCCAACTTAATGGGAGCGAGTTAATACCTTGTAGGATTTTGATTTTGTATTTCAGTGATGATCACTGACATTGAGCATCTTATGCCCATTGGCTATGGATGTATTTACTTCAGAAAAACTGTTCATTTAGATGTTTTGTCACATTTATATTGCTTTTCATTTTTGTGTTTTGCCAATATGTTGAATGTACCTTTTACATATTGTGAATGTTAATCTTTTATTAGAATGATCGCTTATAGTTTTCTGGTTTCTTTTTTAACCAGGAATTGAACTCAGGGCCTTGCTCTTGCCAGGCAGGAGCTTGTGCTACTGAGCTATATGCCAGCCCCCCAAGCCTGTGAACATGTTCTCATGTTCCATATATTGGCTTTATATTTTGCTGTTCACTTTGCCATGTGGAAACATTTTGATTTGATACAGTCCAACTTTTTTGTTTTTGGTGTTGCCTATACTTCTTGTGTCATACCCAAAATAATCTTTACAAGAACAATGCCGAGGAATATTTTCTCTCTGACTTGCTCTAGTATTTGTGGTTTCAGGTCTGACATTTAAATTTATAATCCTTTGTTTTTATGCTGTAAAATGAGCCCAATTTCACTTTACTCCCAGTAGATAAACAATTCTTGCAATACCAATTATTGAAGAGATTGTGCTTTCCCAATTTGGTAATATTAGTGCATTTGTGAAAGATTAGTTGACCTTGTATGCACACATTTATTTTCCATTCTGTTCCATTGACATATTTCTCTCTGATTATGCCAGGACCATATTGTTATGGTTACTATGGCTTTGTAGTATGACTGGACAATGGAAAGTGTGTGTGTGGTGGTGCTTCCTTTGATTTTCTTAATAAGATCATTTCTGCTATTTGTTTTTCATTTCCATATAAATTTTAGGATTTCTTTTTTAATAACTATGCCATTGAAACTTTGATAAGGATTTCTCAAAATCTGTAGGTCACTTTGGATATTATGGACATTTTGACAGCACTAATTTGTTCAGATTTGAGAACACGGTATAACTTTTATTGATGTTATCTTCATCTTTTTGTTATGTACATTACTGTATCAATGTGTTATTCTTATCAGATCTGTCACTTGTCACTGACACATTTATTCTTTTTCATGCTACTCCTGGTTTCTAACATTTTAGAAAGAAGGTACTCAGTGCTTTGTAGAATATATATTCATATATTCATCAAGGATATCGACCTATAGTTTTCTTTCTTTCTTTCAATGATTGTCCTTTCTTGGATTTCTCATACGAGGATAATGCTGACATTAAATTACCTTCATCTTCAAATTTGCAGGAATTTGAGAAATATTAGTGGTATTGCTTCTTTAAATATTTGGTAAAATTTGCCTGTGAAGGATGTTTTAGGTAAATTGCATACCATCATTAGCTTTTATTTGTTCTGAGATATACTTTGGTACAAAAATTTTGAACAATGACTGATTTGTTCTGATTTTCTATTCTTTATAAGAATAGTCTTTATAAGAATTCTTTATAAGAATTGTTTCAGTCTTAATAGATCATAAGCATTTGTTCATATTTTTGGTTAAATAGATTTCTAAGCTTGAAAAGAAATCAGTTTCAACAAACTGAATGTTGAAATATTAATGTACACCAATTTTTTAATTTGCTCCTCAGAGTTTGCTTTAAATGTTATAATTCATATCTTTTTATATTGTGTATGTGTTTACAAATTGTTTTTTCATATTTATTTTTAAATTTTTCTTTTAAAACCTTCACATGAAAGCTATGTGGATTGTATACCCTTATTAGGGTATTAGAATATTTGAAATTTATCTATAGACATTAGCAGGAATTTTATTATTTGGCAAATTTTCATTTTACTATTTTGGGTCTTTTGATTTCAGGATGGAAAAACACTCCAGTATTTCTTTTCAGGCAGATATATTAAGATGAACTCTCTCATCTGGTAAAACTCTCTCAACTGTTTTTCATCAGGGACATTCTTTATCAACTTTTATTTCTGAAGGACAGGCAAAGGATTATATTGGTTGCTTGCTTTTCTTTCCTTTCAGCACATGGGATATATTATTCTCCCATTATCTGACCTGGAAAGTTTCTGCTGGGAAATCAGATGTAAGCCTTGTGAAAATTCCTTTGTATGTAGGAATTTCTTTGTCTTGCTACTTTCAGAATTCTCTTTTCGACATTTTGATTCTGATATGTTTTAGCGACATCTGGAGTATCCGAAGTGTGGGTGTGCATGAGTAAGCGGCGCTCCAGGACTCTGGATGAACGTAGACCTAGGAGGATGGCAGTTGTGACTCAGCCGCACTGCGGCCGCTCTTCCCCACATGGGCGTGGCGCAGAGACGCCTCTGTCCCCTGAGGATCTGTGGCCTTTGCGGCCGCTACTTTCATGGTGGTGGCTACAGCTGTTCTCTGCAGAGCACGCTGCTGGAGTCCACGCTGACTATCAGCACAATGACCTCTATTGTGAAAGCTGCGGGTAACTTGTGGTTGCAATAAGGACTCCTGAGGTTCTCAAAGTCAAACACCACTTGGATTATCTGCTATACAGACCACAGTGACACTATATGGGCGACACTAAGAGCCCCTACTCAAGCTCTTCCTTCCTGAGTGTCTCTAGACTCATCAGATACGATGCTCATTTTAGCTATTCTACTTTGATTATTTTGTTTTCTACTCTATTTATTGCTAGAGGTTCTTAGTTGGACTCATTGTTTCTTGTAAAGGGACAAGGGCTGACATCTGATAAACTAACAGCTTACTGATGTAAGTATTCATTTTAACTTTTAGAAGTAGTTGGGTGAGATTTTATGCACATGGGATATGTGATCACATATCTAAGATATTTGAAGGAAAACGATTTGTGATCCAGGGAACAGTAGATATGAGTGTTTGGAAGCAAGAGCATTACAGCAGTGTCATTTATATATTCATACACCCTCTTTATGATGAGTAATTTTAAATAACTGCTTTCGGGGTGTGGAACTGTCTTAGCCGGATTGCCATTCTGCCTAGTGAAATTATTTTAATTCTTTAGATATGAATTCAAGTTCTCTTGCTTCCTCTCTTATCTCTGTCAGTTATGTCAATTTCTTGTATGTATATTTGCACATAATCCCATGCAATGCTTCTTTAGTACAGCTCACATTTATCAAATTTATAACTTGATATTTATTTTCTACATATCTGAATAGACTTGGTTTCTGGAAGTAAACTTGTAGTTCCAAGAGGAAGGACTACCTTTCCGTTTTGACTCTCATGCCAAAAATATTGCTGAGAACAGAATAAACTTTCAATAAATAGGTGTTGAATAATATAGCAAATAAGTAAATAAAGATGAGAGCTTGGAACCTGGGTTACAGATGGAGCATGAAATTGTAATTTATTTGGAAAAACTGAAACCAAAAGACAGCAAATAAAGGTTTCTTCTAGAGAACAAATACTTTTGCTGGTATGTACACATAGATTCAGTGAGCTACTTCTGCAGTATGGTCCAGAGTCCAAACATAAATAACAAATGGAGTGGTAAGAAGAAATCCATGTGCTGCTGCAGAAAATGGCACACGTCCTGTTAGACAGTGGCTTATTACAAAGCAGACTCAAATACTTAGAACCATCCTCAACCCAAATCATTTCTTTATATGAAAAGATTAATCTCATATGCTAACTAAGGCAGTGTTGTGTGCATCATATTACTCATGCACTTTCTATACCACAGATTCTACTTCTAAGCAAAGGAAGTCAATCTCCATATGGTAAAACAAAAATCATACCTCTCTATGTAATGATAATTTATAAAACTTTTGGGAATGAAAATGAGGAAAGAAGAAGTAAAAGAGCAAAGGGGAAGGGGCTTAAGAAAAGGAACAAAGCTTTGTTAAATGCACATACCCACTCCTCAGGATGATAGTGAATTATGTGTACTGATAAAAAAGTAAAATGATAACAATAACCTTTCAGGTCCTGGAGGAATGAGTTCTCCATTTTTAAAAGGTGAGGGGAGTATTCATTTAGCCATTAGCTGTCAAGGTCAATAAGTGTAAGCCTTGGTTGGTAGCAGGAGCTGCAGTTGGGTGCAGGTGGAGACTTTAGGTTCTAGCAGGAAGTTAGAGGATTGAGGTCCTGCCCTGGTGGGAGATATCGAGATGCTAGTTCCCTCTTGTCCCTCTCCCTTTGCTTCTCGGCTCTCATGGATGCAAAGAGCTTTCTTTCACTTTAATTCTCAGTGTGATGTAGTATTTCAAAACAGGCCCAAAGCAATAGGTGCCGGATAACCTCGGGGTGAAACCCCTGAGCCTCTGAAACAAATAAAATATATCTTCCCTCCTTCTAAATTGACTTATCTCAATTATTCATCACAGCACAGAAAGGATAATGTGGGCATCAGTAGATAAAATAGGTGAAATCAGGCCCATCACATCTCAACATATTTCTTAGGCAACATGAACTGTACTGACCTATAAGGAATTCCCTATTAGCAGAGTAGACATTTTATGGATCCCTGGAAGCTTTTAAAATGAACTAATCTTATTCTCCCACATAGTACTTTGGCAGTAGAACTATTTAAATTACATTTCTGAACATTTATCAGATGTACTTAAAGAGTTTAATAGATGGCATACTATATGCAAAAACCAAAAACCATCCTGGAATTTCAAAATCTAAGTATTCAATTTTTGCAGTTTGTTTTCTACTCGTGTGACTTTGGCTAGATTAATTAGTTTCTGAGTTCTGGTTTTCTCTTCTCAAAATTTATATATTAACTTGTACCCCTCTAGCTATACATTTTAAGAATGATGATCTTGATCTCAGAAAACACCCAGTTTGTTAATACACATCATATTAACACATCGGACAATCGCAGTGCTGGCAATTATAGATACCTCCTAATTCCCAGGTTAAAGTGCTTAGGGAACTATATCCTTCAATGAAACTCAATAAATCTGAGTTGTACTATAATATACAATGTGCAGAAAGGAAAATAAAATACATTTGTTTTATGTATACTATAATTGTTAATGGGAAACTAGTGACATTCATTTGTCTATATTTCATTGACATAGTTATTAAACATGCAAACTGAAATAATTTGGAAAGTCCACTATAAAAAATATGATTAAAATCCTGAAGAAGAACGAGCTTTGATAGCACATGTATAAAAATGGTGAAGAAATGTGAGGGCCAGTCAGGATTACTGATATTTAATATTTAAGCCAACTGTCATTTTTAAACTATAAAACTCATCGTTTTGTATCTAGAATCTATAAAATATTTGTTATAAAGCACTGTGACCAGCCCATTTTTCTATTAATTTTTGCTGAATTCTTTGCAGGATTTTAGTTGATAGAGACATAATCTATTCCTGGGCATAGGCTGATATATCTTGTATTTCCTGACTTCTAATTGTAGCAGTAAAAAAACAATCTTGCAAAAAGCAATGAAAGTTAATTGTTCTGGTGCTGAGTTGCCATGCAGTGGAAAGAAAGTAATGTGGGAGGAAGGGTGATTCAGATCATTCAGGGTATTTTTTTAATGTAGCAAATCCAATTCACCCTTCAAAGACAAGCTGTGTGAATACACATTTGACATAGAAATTGAGTCTAGAATCATTTGCACAAGGACTAGGTTTTCAAACTTAATATTTAGAAAATGATAGAATCAATAGAGAATCTAAAGACATCAATATCGACAAGTGGTAGTTCTAAATATGTACTCATACTTACCGTGAGACTATAGGCTGAAGTAATCTATAAGCAATTCCATGTCATAAAAAGTAATTTGCCATTCAAAGTAGCCAAGTTTCATAATGAATGCAATTTATAATTGTGGATATACCAGGAATTTACTAACAGATTGCAGTCATCTCAATAAAATTAAAGCATACTGATCTTTAGCAACTAGGAGATAATTAGACACAGACTGAGACTTAAGAAAATATAGCTAGGAAAAGAGATAGGTGACTCGAGTTCATAGAAGACTTTTGAGAAAAAGAGGAAAAGTAAGAAATGGATTAATAACACATTTGAACAACGTTAGCTTAAGAACAGGCAGTACTGGCAATGTCAGGAATGGGAGTCAGGAATGAGGAAAATTGTCTTGAGAATTTCTTTCAGAATATCACTGAGAAGAAAGCACAGGAAAATTGAGTCTTGCAGAAGTGAATGTAGAGGCTGATATGCAGAGAAGAGAGAGTGTAGCATCAGTATGTGGGCTGTGCTTAAGAAAATGGTACAAAAAGAGAAGCAACAAATGATCAAGCATAAGAGAAAAAATTCTCCTGAAGGAAATATTAATCTGAAAAGCGAATTTGACCAAGATACATGGTTAATTCTTTAAAAACAAGCACAAAAGTGAAACAGCATTAAGCATAGTGGAGGGTTCATCCTTCTAATATATCCTGCAGAAAGACAAGGGAAGACAGAACAAGGAGGGGAGACCTTTGTTCTTTTTCTGTGACATTTTCTCAGGCTTTCCCCATGAGGCTTGGACTGATGACTGTTTGTGGCCAAAATGCCTAGCAGAGGAATAGAGCAGGCTCCTGGGTGTGTCTGGGTGGGTCGTGAACACAGGACCTTGGTTCCTACATTTGGGCTCTTGCCCCTTCCTCTCTGTCACTGCTACCTGCTGTGCTCCTCAGCCGCAGTGTACAAAGCTCTGTCACGTCCTCACGCCTTGGAGCCTGCCACCCACGTACTGACTCTCCTGAAACAATGAGATAAATGAAACTTTTCCTCCTTTGTGCTGTTGGTACCAGATATGGTGTCCCAGCAAGTAGAAAGCTGACTACTACAGGAGCTTAGTACTGGAGAAGCAGGGCTGTTGCGGTGACTGTACCTGACCGTGTGCTTCAGAAGCCTTTGGAACAGATGTGCTGCTGGAGTTTGGAAAGAGTAGAATTTATGGGCTAGAAAAGTCTTAGGATGCGGTAAGCAGAGCCTGATGGTGTCTCTGGTTAGATCTCAGAAGGCAAGAATGCCAATAGGAATATGGATAATAAAGTCCAGGCTTAGGAAATTTCAACTAGGAGCAAGCACTCCATAGGCATTTGGAGTAGAGGCCATGCATGTTACTCTGTGAGGGTTTCTTAGAAAATGCTGTACCATGTGTTGAAACCTTTGCTATAACTGTATGGTGAATGTTACTACATGCTGTATTCAAGTTCTTGTTTTTGACAAAAATGCATGGTTTTATTACTGAAATCATATTGTTATCTTATCCTGTCTGTATAAAGTGTGCAAGATGCATATGAGATTTTCTAAGAAATCTCTTTATAGCTTTTTTTTTTTTCCAGGGTGTTTGTCTACAATTTTCCCACATCCTGAGACTGCAGGAGGCTGAGATTATGGGCAGTAGACTACTTAATTTGGTGGTGGAAAATTCAAAGCAGCCACAGTTAAAAAGAAGTGTACAAAGAAAATAGAGGAATGAGGCTCCGAAAAGAAGCTAAGTAGATTATAGTGAAAAACTCAGAAGTTGTATTTGGAAACTTGTGAAGCTGACTAGACACGAAGAATGTGAAGCAGAGCACAAGTGCTGGTCTCTCAGCTCACAAATGAATTCTCTCTACAATTCTGCTCCCAAACTGAATCGAGAGAAAACAGAATCAAATCCAACGGTTATGTTCAGTGCTGATGTTTGGGGAAATTTGGCTCAGTTTCTGTACAATTCAGTTTGCCACCAGAATGGTGGAAAGAATTAAGTTCTTGAGCTGACGTACAACTGTACACAGTTTAGAATTTAAAGTGCAAACAAGGCTTGACTATCTAGCTGGGAATTACTAGTGAACATCCAGGCCGCAAGCAGTAACTGTCCCAAACAAGAAGACAATGTAGTCATTGTCAAATGGAATCAAAATTCTGGACCTAAATATAGTCATGCATCAATAACAATGCTTCAGTCAATGACAGAAAACATAAGCCATGAAGGTCTCATAAGATATTATCATGTCACAACCCCCTTGCTTTGTGCAAGCACTCTTTATGATCTCTGTGCTACTCACATTATTATATCACCTAGCAACACAGAGTGAAGGGATTTGTGCTTTCACATAGAGTGGTTAAAGCCGGGTGTGGTGGCACACGCCTGTAATCCCAGCACTCGGGAGGCTGAGGCAGGAGGATGGTTGCAAGTTAGAGATCAGCCTGGGCTACAAAGTGAGCTTAAGGCCAGCCTGAACTGCATACTGAGACTCTGTCTCAAAAAGACAAAACAAACAAACAAACAAACAAACAGATATAGTGTTTAATTATATATTTGATCTGATGCAGAAGTTTCAAGAATATTTTTAACCTCTTCTAAAATTACTGTAATAAGTTGCATGAATCTCCTCTCTAATGTATCTATTCTTATAGACTTAGGGTGTACCTGACTTATCAACCTTTCATAAACTGAATTAATATTTTTATTTAGTAACCTTTAATTCTCTAGAGCTTATTGACACAGTGCCCATTGTCTAAACTTTCTATTTCTGTTCAAAAATTTTTTAAAAGCTAAATATCTTTTTGCAACACAATTTAAAAGAACACTATTTTGGCAGTTGTTGATGAGATGTGTCATTTCTCTACCGAAGAAACAATGTAAGTGTACTTCTGGGAAAGATGGTGACAACAGCCACAACAGCTGACACCAGAATTCTTTTATTTGTTTGATTGTTTGTTTCTTTTTAAATTTACTCTCGTAGTATCGGTGACTGAACCCTAGGCTTCTACAACGAAATATATTCTCAGCCACTGATCAATTGATCGATTGAGTTTTCATTGTGATACAATGCCTTGCTAAGTTATTCATTTTCCCAGGCCTGGCTTGGGCTCGTGATCCCCTGCCTCAGCTTGCCAAAGTGCAGGCATTATAGGCTTGTGCTGCCACCCTTGCATCGGAGTTTTAATGAAAACGTCAACAAACATACAAAAAAAACAATACGACACTGAAATGTTTCACAACTATGATTTTGTTGCTGTGAAAAGCAGTATGTTTAGTCATTAGGAAGTAAGAATTTTCTCACAGGTTTATTTACATAGGCAACTTAAAGAACTTGAAGTGAGGATCGACTGAAGTTCATTCAGGAGACATGCTGCTTAGACACCTTGGTGTGGAGGCACAGAAATTCACCAGAAACCCTGGGAAGATCAAAGACTGTGGGTGTGTGCACGCACATATGCACATATACATATGCCACAGAGAATTTGATTACAGTCTACTGTGGGGAACATAGCTGCATAATGGAGATCTAGACATAGGGTACTGATTTTTCTCAAGTCAGTGAAACAGAGAGGTGGATTTGCTTTAACTTCAGACTCCCACTGTCACTGCACCATGCTCCCATGTGACTAAGTGTTGGGTGGGAAAACAACCACCAGGTTTACAATTTGCCTTTAAAATGAACATGCTATACATTTATTTTTATATTCTTGCATGCATAATAATGTATAAATACATCATTATGCAAGAACACAAAGAAGGACGAATATACTAAGCATTGATGAAGGTAAAATATTTGATATTTGCCTCCAAAACTTATTTTTAAATATAAGCGTAATAGATACAAAACACTCCTTGCTATGTCATTTCTGACTTGTTACTGGCAGAGGCTACTAAACCACTACCATGTACTAGGCAAGCCTGTCATGTTTAGCATTGTTGTGTTAGAATTTCACTCATACCCTAGTACACAGAAAGCATCATTAATCAATTGCTTTTTAAATTCTTTTATGATGTAAATATTTATCTATATTCCTAGGTTCACATTTAATTACTTCTGAGATCATAGCCTATGAATATTCCATACTTTATGTATCCACGTCACTATAAATACCTAGTTCAGTACTTGGGTTGATCCACTTTTATTTGTTTTGTCTTGTCTTATGATATACGTAAAGGCCCCACGTGACTGGACCCACTGATATGAGGAAAGCTTTGATTCCATTGGTTAAAATTCTCCACAACTTTGATCCCATTGTCTACAATTCTCCGGCTGTCTTATTTTGTTTCACTTAGATTGGCCTCCTTGCATTGTGTTTTTTAACCCAATAAGTTTCATCCGGCAGTTATTCAACAATAATAATCTAACAATATACTATTTAAAAAATGTTTCACATCTTTGCTTACATCAGAAGCTCAAGGCGTACCTGTGATTGCTGGTGTGTAGAAATACTATGAACATTTTTTACATTAATCTTTCTCTGATAATGTTCTAAGTATTTTTATCTCAAATATATATTTTTTCTTGGATTTCACATGCACATTGTGTCTGAAAATAGATTTTTTTCCCTTTTTTTTAGCATTGGTTCTCTCTGTGAAGGCCAGGCTGGTCTCAAACCTAAGGCAATTTTCCTGCCTTACTTTCCCCAATGTCAGCGCTGCAATTTGCAGAACTGTGCTAACACAAGCTTATCCTTCTCATTCTTCATATCCCTTATTTTTTTTCTGTCCTTATGATACTAGTTTGTATTTAAGTACAATTGTGAATCCTAGCAGTGGTAACAAGTATCCCCTGTCCTATTCTTGAACTTAATGGGGACCTTTTAATTTTTAGCACTAAGTAACTAGAAACATTTTCTAAACTTTATCATGTTTTAACTGACCATCTCTCCGTGTTACACAAAAGCCACAGGTTGGTCTTGGTGAGGAGAGCTATGGATCCTCAGCCACCAACTAAATAAGGTGACTGTGGTTTGTGTGTATCAATACAACAGTATGTGCTGGAAGTTGAATGTCCAGTACCGTGGAGGTGGGCAGTGCTTTGTGGTGACAAGCGACACTTGTCCTGTGTGTTAGCAGGCTCCTTTCTGTGGAGGGCTCATTGGGAAGGTTGCGCTGGGCCTCTGTCCCTCACTCTCATCCTCTGTTGGGTGACGCGGTAAAAAGACTTTCATCGGACGCTGGTTCTTCAATCCCAGCCTTGCCAGCTCTAAGGACCATGAGCCAAATAAATCTCTCCTTCATTATAAAAGACAGAGTCCCCAGTATTCTACCACAGTGCTACAAAATTGACCTACAAGCGCAAAATGAAGGGCTTATTTTCTGAACCTCTTCAATAAAGTAGCCAAGAAATGCCACTTAACATAACATGCCCATGACAGGGATATGGAGTTGTTTGCTTTACATCCACTTGTATTATATATTGCTAATCTCATGTGTATTTCTTGCATCACTTGCTGATTAAAGTGGAAGTAAAACAAAATGAAAAGAACTATAAATGTAATTAAATTATCATTCATTCTGGTATTCTATCAGGAACCACAATAAAAGCTGTTCTAGCTCATAAGATAAGGAAGAAACCTTTACTTCCTAGTTTGCTAAAACCATTTTCCTTGAATGATTATTACTTTAGTGCAATGTTATATTTATATCTGTTTATTAGTTTAATGATTAAATGCATAATAGTATCATCAATAAATAAATGAGGATTTAAATGTATGAAAAGTTATAATACTAGGATTTTTTTAATATTAATTCATCTTTGCAGTACAGAGATAAGTTGATATCAAGTCATGGCACACAAAGAGAAATGCATAAATTTCTATGTCTAACATATTGTTTTTGTCACTGAAAATAGGTTTAAGTTCCATGTGATTTTTTAAAAATAAAAATGAGAAAATATATAGTTGGGGAGAACTTAAAGATTATATAATGTCATGTACATTATATGAAATGAAAATAATTATGAAAATATATTTTGATAATCTGAAAACATACATATTTTCTTTTTAATTGTCATTAAACTCCCCTTATAGCAATTCTGGCTTTCAATCATTCAGCCCAGTTGGAACTTCGCCACTCATATAGAGAATGCTATTATTTAAGTAGGAACATTTAATTTCCAGATACCAGTAATGATTAAATTCTTTGTCAGATTGTAATGCAAGGGAGTTTTCCTACCTTCAGTTTAATCCAGTCTTCTGACATTGTTCAGAATAAACCCTAATCTCTCAAGTAAATGCTTGCTCATCAGGTGTCAGGGATAACTATCAAAAACAGCTATCAAGGGATCTTAAGTTGGGTCTTTTCCAGTCTAAACATATCATTTTTACATATGCCACTGTTTTCAGATACAGCTGTTCTACTAGATACTTTCCTGCATCCTCTAAAGCTGTGGCATGAGAATGAATTTGGCAAAAGATAAAATACATCCTGGGAAGACTAGCATAGGATTATAGCAAACATTTTCTTGGGTAAAATCATTCTAATAATGTATCTTTGGGCTGATTATTTATTGTGGTACTAATGTAGTACATTTGATCCCTATATTAAAATGGCACTTATAAATTGCTTTTGCCAAGGTCACCGAAACTTTTCACACTAAAACCAACGCAATCAATTTTCTGGTTTGACTTCTATTATGGAATGAATTATGTTCCCCAAAGATATGCTGATATCCTTATCCTAGCAACTGGGAATCTGGCCATATTGTTAAATATTTGAAAATACAACTTAAAGTGATGTCATAGTGAATTATAGTGGGCCCTAAGCCAGTGTGATTGATGTCCTTAGAGTAAGTGGAAGACACAGACACACAGACACACACACACACACACACACACACACACACACACACACACACAGGGACTTGCAGAATGCCATTTGATGACTAGAGGCAGAGATGAAAGTTTAAAGTTAAGGAAAACCAAATACTGCTGGTCAGCCAATGAAACACATCTCCCCTTGGACCCTATAACATGAATGTGGCCATACCTACACCTCGATTTTCAGTTTGTAACCTCCACAATTTGAGACAATAAGTTTCTATTGTTTTAAGACACTCAATTAGTGATAATTTATTATGAAAGCCAGAAGGATTTTACATCCCCACTGTGATTCACTCTAAGAATGATGAACAATTTCTTAAACAGCTACTGGGATCAGTTTGCAAGTATTTTGGTGAGTAGTTTCACATCTATATTCATGAAAGATCCTGGTTTCTAGTTTTCCTTTTTTGCTCTGTTATTGTTGATGTTGGTACCACAGTAATACTGGCCTTGTAGAATATGATAGTATTTCTGCTGTTTCTATTTTTGAAATATCAAAGCGAATTGATGTTATTTCTTATTTAAATGTTTGGCAGAATATATCAGTGAAACTATCTGTTCCTGAGCTTCTTTTGGGGAGAGGGACTTGATGATAGATCAATCTCATTACATGTTATTAATCTGTCCTGTGTGTGTGTATGTGTGTGTGTGTGTGTGTGAGAGAGAGAGAGAGAGAGAGAGAGAGAGAGAGAGAGAGGGAGGGAGGGAGGGGGGAGAGAGAGAGAGACAGAGAGGGAGTGGGGATTCAACCCTGATTATTTACATTTAGTTACATCCCAAGAACTTTGCTTAATTTTTATTTTGAGATAAGACCTGGCTAAGATTCAGATTTGCTCATGGTGACCTTGATTTTTATGATGCTTTTGACTCAGCCTTCCAGAGTCCCAGGGCACAAATACATGCACCACACCTAACTGGGTTCCACTTTTATATTTCTGTATGATTCAGTCCTGAGGAGATGTATGTGTCTAAGAGCTTTTCCATTTTCCATTTTTTCTAGATTTTCACATTTATGGGTGTACAAGTTTTTCACAGGAATCCATATTACTATATTGCTTATTATAGCTTTCTCTCTTTTTATAGCTCTCTCTTTACCTTTCATTTTATTAACTTGAGCCATATCTTGGGTATTTCTCAGTCTAGCTAAAACTTGGTTGATTTTCTTCATCTTTTTGAAGAACCAGTGTTTTAGGTGGGGTTTACAAGGGAAAAGATTTAATACAGAACACATAATTTATAGGATTACATTGTAATATGCATCCAAACAGTCAAATGTGGAAGAGTACAGGAGATTTGCCCACACACAAGAGACCTGAAGAACCCTGCTGAGGGTCTGGATCTCATGGCAATGTCCTGCATGTGTCCAGCTGGAGACCTAGAGCCCATGGCAAAAATCTTTAAAAATTAAAGAAAGAAAAAAAAATATGCATACACAAGGATAACTGGGATAATTGTATTGCTGATGTCTATTGGTTCATTTTAAAGGAACAGTTAATGCTTAAATTTTTCTTGACCAACTTTGCAAGTTTATATCTGATAATCAAAACAACTAATTTTAAGACAACATCTACAATATTGTTTAATAAAGTTCTATATCTAATTTTTTTATTACTTGTCACTGTCTTTAATTGTTTGATCAATCTTGCATTCTTACATCTGGTAATCTTAGTACCTTCATTGAAGATAATAGCAAGTACCATAACAAACAATATTAATCCCTATCATCTTGTTTTGAAATCCTGGTCATTTTCACTGTTTTTTATTGAATTTGTTTTGTATTATATTGTAAGTCTGTTTCAAGGGCCTGCACTGGAAATGCCCAAAGGTCAGTGGTGAAAGCTAGAAAGTATGCCCTAGGAGGGTGAAATATCTGTGCCAACAGATTGAGGGATCTGCCCTGGAGCCAAGAAATGATGCTTAAAGTAAGGAACCGAGCTCCCCTATAGAGAGCCAAAGACATTGTCAGTGTGAAGGAAAATCCAAGCTCCTCTGATGATGAGAACATCTGAGTCCATATCATGAAAACCAGTGTGACAGGCTTCTCCAGAAGAATTAACAATGCACCATCTTCCCCAAAAGTTCTCCATTTATGTTGTTGGTAGCAACCCTCAGGAAGGCCTTCCACACCCACACAACATGAATTCAGTACAGCTGGGTGTTACAGGTTGACCATTAATCAGTTCACCACAACCAGTTCTTTGTTTCATTATTTTTTTATATTTTTAACCTCTTAAATTTATACTGCTCTCGTCTTTCTGATTTCTCTTCTTTTTGTAACTTTGAATGTGATTTGTTATCTTCTGGTTCCTGAGGTACCATGATAGTCTGTTTATGTAAGATTTTTTTTCTGTTGTAGTCAATGGTTATTACAGAGATCCCTGTCATTATTGTTTCATCCCATAATTTTTTGGGTTCTCTGTTATCATTTTTGAAGTAATTATTTAAAAAATATTTCTTGATTTCTTTCTTGTTACATAGTTTTTCAAAAATGATATTTTTAATATCCATGCATTTTTATAGTTTCCAAACTTGTTCTTGCGATTGCTTTTTACCTTTATTGCATTGTGTTCAGCAAAGATGCTCAGTGTGATTTCATTTTTTAAATAAGTTTGTTGATACATATTTGATAGCCTACTACAGAAGCAATATTAAATGTTCTTCTATATGCTTGGAAGAATGTGTATTCTGCAGATGTTTGATGGAAATCAATTTGATCTAAATTGCAATTTAACCTGCTATTTCTTTGCTGATCTTTTTTTCCTGGATGATCTGCCCATTGCTGAAAGTTAAGTATCTAATGTCCACTCTATTATTGTATTGAAGTCTATCTCCTTTTAGGTTTATTAATACTTATTTATGCAGTTTGGTTCTCTCATGCTGGGTACCTATATAGTTAGAACTATTATTTCTTTTGGCTGTAGTGATCATTATATCCTGACTTTCTTTGTCTTTTTTATTGCATTTTTGTAATTTCAAGTTGATTTTATGTGATTAAGATTTGGCTATCTTTTGGGAACATTAAGCTGTGCTGCACCTTAGTTTCACAGCTTCAGGTATCCATACATTACCAGGAGTAGCGTAATGTTTTCCAGGGTTACTCCAAGGCTGGAAATGATTTAGAATGAAACTAAATGTGTTCATGTGAAGCAAGCAGAGGATTTATGTTTCATTTACAAGTCTGAGCCCGTGTATGGGTGGATTTGGTTTACTACTTGGTGTTAAGTCTCCTTGAAGTGGTTCTTGCACTGAGCTCCAAAACCTAGTCCTGTACTAGTTCTGTGACCCACTCCTGAGTAAGTGGAATCCTGTTTCTTTCTGCATTCAATGTTGAAGGAGTGCTGGTCGAGGTAGTCTCATTACTACCTGGCTGTACCACTCAGCTTTCTTATTGCTACAAAAAAAAAAAAAAAAAAAAAAAAAAAAAGAACTGATATCCACAATTTAAAGATGGGAAATATATTTGACTTATAGTTTCAGAGAACTCAGCCCATGGCCGGCTAACTGACTCCTGGGCAGAGACATCAGAGCACAAAGGTGTGAAGGAATATAGTTGCTTAGTTCAAGACAGACAAACAGAGCGGAGGAACATGTGGAGAGAATGAAGCCATGTACCAGGTACGGTCAGTCCTCCATGACTCACCCAGGATACTTTACTATTCTCTTAAATTTCTTCCAAGCATATCAAGTTGACCATTAAGTTTAACTGGCCTATTAGCTAATACAGTTCCAGCAGCAAAATCTGCAAGTATTGGACAAGTGTTAGAGGTTTGGGAATGGTAGGTTTCTGGCAGTTTCACTGTGGTGTACCTGGTACTGAGTTTCATGTTTAAAGCCTAGACTTAATTCCCTCTCCCTCCCTAGAAAGGTTTGCATCTCTCTCCATGCTCCACTGCTTGGATTTGGAAAAAGGATGATGTAGGCAACTTTTGCTTTCTTACCTGCTTCAATGTGTCTTTTCTTTTTCTTGTACGAAAAACAGTCAAAACAGCCAATTGCCTTAATTCCTTAACTTGGGTGAAGGTAGCTTGGCACATGACTAAGAGTTCATCTTGGTTCACCAGTGGTGGGGCAAGGGCTGGAGAGTCTTACTCAGTTACCATCTTGATCTCGCCCAACCTCCATTCTTACGCCAAATATTACATCAATCATGATTCAGTTAGTAAAACAAAAAATAATTTTACTCAGGAAACAAATAAAAAATCCTATGGAATAAAAAGTAAGAAAGGTTATAAAAAGCAAAAGTCTATTTTGTTTGGGGTAACCAAAAAGTTATAGGAGGTATGGAAAACTGCCAAGCATGATCATAATTACCACTCCAGATCTAATCCGGTGTGGGGAAGCCAGTTCCGCAAGGCCACTGTGAAATCTCGTCTCAGACAAGATCCACATGTTCACTAGAGTGAAAAATAACTATGGCTTCTATTTCCCTTTCACCTGCAAAACTTATATCATTGTGGTAAATTCGATCCAGTGTCTATCTGTAGAGACTTGGAGAAATACAAAGTCCAGGTATTAAGCTCTCAAAAGAGTAGAGTAGATGGAAATACTTCATAGTGGCCAATAGTCTGCATTTCAGCTATCAACACATTCTGAAAGCTTAACACTTGTCTTATCCAACAATTGCTAAGCATCAGTGTTTTATTGAGTTTTTCTTCGCTTGGATCAAAACCCTGGACTAGACAGTATAATAATGAAAGGTTTATTTTGCTTAACCATTTTAGTCATTTCCTTACTTGATCAACTGCTTGCAAGGCAAAAGCTCAGAGTGGAAAGGCATGGAATAAGATAGTTGCTCAGCTCCTGACAGCCAGGAAGCAGAAAGGGAAAAAGCCAGATTGTAGTCTCCAGCCACAGCTGTAGTCTCCAACACCACATTTCCATGATGCACTCCCTTCAACTAGACCCCATAATACCACGGAATTATGATGTCATCCATGAATTTATCCACTGGTGAAATAACAACCCTTCTCATATGTTTCATTTACCATTTAAAAGCTCTGCCTCCAAAAGTATGAGCTCTTGGGGAGATATTTTTTATAAATCATAACCATCAGTCACTATGGATTTTTTAACTAAAACACACTATGTTTTCCTTCAAATATATATTTTTTCATCTTTTATCGTCCTTGTGGAATACTCTCATGTACATCTTAAATCTCATAGTAAAAACACCTCAGTGGTTTTTTAAAATACTTATGTAGCTCAAATTATATTAGTATTCATTTGTAATGTATTTTGATATTTAAATTTCTTAATTCTTAATGTATATTACACTTGGTAAATTAGTTGTCAATTTTCCTTACAAGATTTTTATTCCCATAAAGTACAGAACAAGCTTATTTATTCTTTCCCAGCAATATTTTCTACTATGTTAAGTCAAACTATCTTAAATTTATTTAAATGTATTTTAAATAAGATTATTATAAAACATTTTCAAATGCTTTTCTTAAATGCATTATTGGATTCCTTTCATATTTCTAAAGGGAGAAGTAAAGTTTCTGTAGCGCAACTTTTCCATAATTGTTTTAAAATATTAACTTAGAATCAGTTGTATGAAACTAAAATTACTATTCTTTGGTAGGTAATGTCTAGCAATGCAATGGAAGCAGACTGGTTTAAAGACCATGTTCTGTATTGTGCCACGGTAAGTTGTCTCTAATTACTGCTGGAGAAAAGGGTGGAAAAGTGGAAACATCTAATTCCTTCAAACTATGGAAATTTAGCTTATACATGCATGAGTAGGATACAAATAAGAAAATTACAGAGATAATTACAATAATGTACAAATTCAGGTTTTGTTATTTTACCAATTTCATTTGGAAATGACTTTGAAGATGATTATTCTATCAAATACATATGTTTGAACCTATATATTTTATATGGACCTCTTGCTTGTGTGTGCACAGACAGTACCCTTAACATTTTTCTAGCCATAAATCAACAAACCATAAAATGGGGCCCACTTGTAATTTAAAAAAAACAAATATTGTGAATTCAAAGCCTCTGAATTAACAATAGCACAGTTCTTGACAAAGGTTCACCTGAAACATAGAGTTTTTGAGAGAGGTTGTCTTTTGGACAGGTTAATTATCTCTTTCCCCACATTCTCTAAACTTCATCTGTTTTTAACTTAGGCTTACAGGAAGCAACATACTTGGACTTCATTATCTCAGGGGCCCAAAGAAAAGTCTTCACTGAATTACATTTAATGATAAAACTGGAGCTTTTGTAGCTGAGCGATGTCAGTATTTCATAAAATTGTGTGAAGACATCGTCCATTATGTTCTTCAATGTCCGTAACATAAGAAACCACATGTTAATGTCTCCATTCAGTTTTGAGCCAAGAAAATGTTGTGTCTGCAGGCAACCTTGGGAGAAACACATTTTTCCTTTTTACTTTGGCTGCCAAGATGAACAGACATAAATTCAGTGTTTATCTCCAGTGATTGACTCATCACAGGTGCCTGATAATAGCAATTCTTCTGTTCCCTTAAAGTGCTTTTCTTCTTGGCAGGCCCTGAAAGGAATTCTTAACAGAATTGCTTTATACTGTATTGAAGCTGATTCAAGTTCTTAAAAAAAAACCCAACAAAACAAAACAAAAAAGCACTAAACATAAATACTAAATAATCAAATAAACATGAAAATTACATAATCATGCTATTCAATGAATAATGCATTAGATATCAGGAAACGCTTACCTTAATTTTTATAAAACAAAGGCAGTAGCTAGGCTTTTTTGTATTTTTCTCATTATGAGTATCGATTCATTCATTTAAATTTCTTCATGTATCTATTCAGCTATTCAAAAGTATATTTAAGGAGTCATTATGCAGTAGTTGGTAGACTACAGATTGCTTATAATATAAGCATTGATTTTAAATCTGAATAGATAAAACTTATAGAAAAATATTAATTTGTGTGGGAATTATTATAATTAACTCCTATATTCGCACAAACTACCAAAACTCAGAAAAATATGAATCAAATATTTGTTTACACAGCTTGAAGGCAATAGCTAGAAGGAAAGTGTATAGAATCTGAGATATTAACAGGCAAAAACTCTACTCATAAAATGTAGCTACTATGTCAAGCATAGACCTATCACAAGAACATCTGACAATTTGACTACTGACAATGAATCACTTTAAATTCATTTAGCCGTTTATATGGATGTTATGCTTACATTGTAAAATCTAATGGAACTTTAATAATTTTTAAATAATAGGAGAACATATGACATTTATTAGTTAACTTAGTAAATCTAAAGATAATATATATGACTCTGCTTTATAAAAGCAAAATAAGTGGAAGTACTAAATTGACTCAAAGAATTGCATAATCTTATCTGAATTACTAATTATGATTTTGAGTAAAAAACAATTTGACAGGGGTAATTGTTATGGTTTAGACCTAAGATTTCCCCCAAATTCTTATGTATTCAGAAGTGATGTTTTTATAAGTTAATTAGATTATGGGGGAGTAATATTCATGGGTAGATTAACCCATTGATGAGTTACTAGCTGAGTGTCTTACTATAAGGAGGAACCTGTTTGGAGGAGGTGTGTCCCCACATAATCTAGAAAGTTGCGTGTCTTTCTGGCTCTTCTCCTCTTCCTCTGCTCCTGGCTGCCATGGTTGAGAAGCTTTCTTGCACCATGCCCTTCTATCATATCATTTCTTTCTTAAATCCAGCCAACCCTGAACTAAATCCTCTAAAACTGTGAGCCCAAGTGCACCTCTCCTCCTTTAATTAATGGTGTTGGACATTTTTGTCCCACTGTAAGAAAGTGATTAGTAAAGGTTGTAGGGCTACTCCTCTGAGTGCAGCTGGCCAAGTGATTGAGAAACATTTGGAAATAATTTAAGGGAGGAATTTGGAAACGCTCAGAGAAACAAGCTGGATAAAGCCTATAAAGGTATAAGCAGTGCTTACCGGGCAGGTCTAACGAAAGCTCAGAGGCCAAAGTGCTCATAGGAATGCAGAGAGTAGAAGAGGTCATGAAGTTTTAGATGAAAACAAGGGCTACAGTGGAACATGGACTAGAGGCCGTGCATGCTATATTCTGTCAAACAGATTCTCTGAAATATGTGAGTGTCTTAAAATTTTATATGAAACTGGACTTACATGAGCCAGACTTCTTAATCTGCTGAGAGAAATTTCAAAATAGCCCAACATTCAGACTGTGGCATGGATTCTTATGGTTGCTTTCAGACAGATTCATAATGAGAATCAGGAAGAAAAACCAAAATGGAATAATTTGAAAATTTTGTAGGTTAGCCAGAAGCTAAGTGCATGTAAGTCTGGCGCCAAAGAATGCGTTTGCTGAAAACATTGATGTCATTACAAAGGAGCCCAGTTCTTTGTACTAGAACATTAGGGAAAGATGCACTGATGGCCTCTTGAAAATTGGTCAGACCCCAGCTATCCAACATAGGCTTAAGGATATATAAACTCCTTTGAAAACTTTGCTTTGAGCAAGGGCTTCGCTGTTCATTTAGGTTCACCTAGAGAACAGCACGCAAATTTCAGCAGTCTAGTCATTTACAGGTTACTGCAGCCGTGGTATACAGAGGCTAGGTTACTGCTCCATCAGACAGCAGGCCCTAAGTATCATCTGACTTGTGCTGGTTTGTCAAGCATATAGCTTGCAAGAGTTTGAGATCATGGAGTCTTTCATTCATATTTCAAAGGAAGGCCTAAGAAAGCAGACAGAGAATCCCGGAGAGGATGATAGCCGAAGATTTGAGAGTAAAGCTGAAGTTGTGGTAGGGACTTCAGGATGTTAGAGATTTAAAAAAAGAAAGAAAGAAAAAAACAAAACAAAACACAAACCTGGAAGATCTGACAGAAAATTGCAGGATTGAGGGCCCAAGCAAAAGGCCACGTGATCTGCAGCTTTCAGGGCTCCCAAAGCTCTGCAGGGCTCAAAGCTTACTGTGAACTCTCCCAGATAATGGGCATGGAGCTAGAGGATTTAATGTTTGCACTACATGGTTTGATCTTTCGTTGGTCTAATTCTTTCCTATTCCCCTATCTCAACCCATTGGAATGGGAATGTTTACTCTGTGCTACTGTGTTTTCGAAATATTTAACTTTGTTTTTGATCATTGCAAGGCCTCAAAGGTGAAAGTTTGTGCTGGCTCTCAGAGGAAAGTATGTAATGAGTCCCTTGAGCAATGCTGAAACTGTTAAGATTGTTGATTCTTAGAAATGGAGTAAATGTATTTAGCCTATCATATATTTATCAACCAATGGCAGGGAGGAGGCAATAGAAAAGGAGTGAACCAAGATTCACGGACATGAATCTTCAGAAAACCTGGGGTGGAATGCCACGGCAGAGGTTTCAATATCCCTAAAAGTCGCAGGCATTCAGATGTGGAACTTTTGTCTGGTGATTGAAAGATACGGGTGCCGTGCTCATTGGTGGACCGATTCCTTGATGAGTTCCTAGCGGAATGTAGTGTTACAAGCTGGGGCCTGTTTTGAAGGGGTAGATTACTGAAGGGGTGATCTGAAAGGGTGTATTTTGATTCTTGGTTCACTCCTTTTCTGTACGCCTCCCACTTGCCATTGGTTGATAAGTTGTCCTCCATCATGCCCTTCTAATATGCATTTCTGTCTCGAGGCCAACTATGGACGGAACGCTCTATAAGCATGAGTAAAAACAAATCTGTCCTCCTTTAGGTCATGGCTATTTGGAATTTTGTTCCAGCATTGGAAAAGTAATTAATACAAATATAAAGGGATGTTTTGAAGATTTTCATTTGTCATTTTGCTTGTTTGTTTTCAGAATATAGCAAAATAGGATAAATGATATAATAAATCATTTCTCATCTTCGAGCAAAGAGACCAATGATTTCTTAATATATATGTTTCACTTAAATGGACTGCTTAAGTCAAGTCAACTTGCTAATCCATATAGCAACAGAAACCATATATCTTGCTTATTGAAATCAAGTGGAAAATTCATAAATTGTAACTAAGATTATTTTAATAGCATTTTAGTATTGCTAATTCCCCATAGTTAGTAGTTCTCTCATTTCTGAATTAGATCTTATTAATATAAATCTATTCATATGCAATTCAACATTGACAATCCCAGTTATTCCCAGATGAAATGTAGAATAGTCATTTAATATTTTTACATAGCTTAGTTTGCACAAGGTCTCCATGAAATATTTTCCCTTCCACGGAGGTATAAGTGAAAAAAAGATACATTATGCAAGCATTAATTTAAACATTCAGGAATAAATATAATAAAATTTAAAGTAATATTCACCAGAAAAGAAAATTACCAGATTTAGACATGTATTATATGATGAAGATAGCGTGCCATACACACATAGCTATATTAATGTTTATGGACAGAACAACGGAATTGTACAATATGTGAATGCAAAACAATGAAAACTGAAAGAATATACAAATCCACAAATATAGCTAAGGATTCTGAAAACTGTTCCCCAACAGTTCATTAATTAAATAGAGAGAAAATCAGCAAGTACATGGAAGAACTCAATAACAACGTCAAATATCAAAGAATAACACTTCATTGATAAGTAGATTTTAAATGTAACACCCGCCCAGATTTTATGGTTGCATCTTTGTCATCCAAAACTCTCCCACACTCAGGGATGAGAGAGGCGTTTGGACGGCTGTTACGTCCTAGTGGAGCTGTGTGGCAAAGTGTGCTGTTGGGGCCTAGTCAGAAGAGGGACCTCGAAGGGTTCGTCTCCTTCCCTATCTCCTACCTCCTCTCTCTCCTTTTTCACTGTTGTGAGATGAGCAACTGACCTCTGCCAAGGCCCTTAGACCATGACATTTCTGCCCTGGAGTCAGGTGACCAAAGACTAAACAAGTGAGGCAGAATAAACCTCTCCTCTTTTATGTTGTACATTTGGGGCATTGTGCCTCAGGGATGATAAAATGATTAAAACAACAGAAAAATACACTTTTAGTTTTCAAGTGTCTACACCTATCCTGAGTGAGTCTAAAGAATCCTTGATAAATTAGAAGAAATCAAACAGCGAGAAACACTTTGGAGTGAAAAGAAGATACCTACAAATGATCCATCTGTCGTCTGGGAATTCTTGAAAGGGAAAATTCACACTGAGTGGAATGAAACAAAATATGACTATAAAATGTATGGTACACAGAAGAGAATGTAAATAAAGAAATGGTAGCACTACATGCAAATATTCAGAAAGAGGAGAGCTTTAAAATAGAAATGTAGTCTTCCAATTTTAACTACTGAGACTGTGACAGTCCTGGAGGGAATACTATAATATATAGTAGTGTCGCTAGAAATTACCATTGTGGGAAAATGATGAAGTTATATGTGGACTTTTCATATAATTTTTAATTTTAAGTCTATAACCTTCTACAAGGTGTGTTTACAAACAATCAAACAGAGTGTTGTGGTGCTGGGTTATAATCCCAGTCACTGACAAACCTGATGTAGGAGGATCTCTGTGAGTCTGATGCAAGCCCCGACATACTGAATTGAATGCCACTGTGAGCTATATAGAGACCTTGTCACCAAAAAATTGACATTTTAATAGACTTTACCTAGTTGGAAACATCTAAACATTCAAAATGTGGCATAGATTGACAAAAGGAATGAAAAATATACGAAACATGAAAACACAAGAAATGCTAGGTGTAAAGTAGAAAATTGAAACAAGAAGTGAATACAAGAAGCTGAAGCATTTTGTCATGCATTTATTGGCCATTTGTATTTCTGTATCTGAGAAGTGTGTGTTCATCTCAGATGCCCATTTTAGGATTGGGTCTTTGAATTTGGGGAGGTTCAATTTTTTAATTCTTTATATGTCCAAATAGAAGACCTTTGTCCAAGGAACAGCCAGCTAGGACTTTTTTCCAATTGGTGGGTTTTCTTTATACTCTGCTGGTGATGTCTTTATTTTTATTTTTTTATTTTTAAAAAAATAAAAGCACAAAAACATATTAACTAACAGACAGAAATTAGCATAAAAAATAGTACAATCACAACTGATCTACAGACAAGGTGACATGATCTCAACAGTGGTTATTGCTTTATCCATTGATATATTCGAAGTGTAAATATATGAACCCATATACAGACATGCAAAATTGGTCAGACAATTAATCCTCTCAACAACAGAAAGACACAAAAAACAAAAAAAACCAAAGACAGAAAACAAAACAGGCAAACAAACAAACAAACAAACAAAAACACCACCAATAGTTGCTGCTTTGCATATTGATATCTTCGAAGTGTGTGTTCAGGATAATACATACAGACATACAATGTTGATGAAATAACCCATCATCAATTATTCCTTAGCATTAAGTGATATAATACAATAGTAGAACCATGTTAACCCTCCTGCATATATGTATATTCATATATACATACATACATTTTTGTCTCTTTCTTTTCTCCTTTCCCTCGTCCCATCTGTTCTTTGTTTTAGAACAGATTTCCTTCATGTCTCTTAGTTTATATTCCCATCCTCGGGTTCTTACACCAGTGATACAATACGTTGCCTGCACATGTATCGCTGATTTATTTCACTTATGAGTATGGACTCCAGTTTTGACCACTTGCCTACAAAGTCCCCAAAACTGTCTTTCTTTATAGCTGAATAATATTCCATTATATAAAAATGCCACAATTTTTAATCCAGTCTTCTGTGGATGGACACTTGGGTTGCTTCCACATTTTAGCTATTACAAATTGTGCTGCTATAAACATGGG
>PVLD010003597.1:0-27536 GCA_004027595.1 Dinomys branickii
TTTCATCTCACCCCAGTAAGACTGGCCAGTATGAAAAAGTCATCCAATAACAGATGCTGGCGAGGCTGTGGAGAAATAGGGACTCTATTACACTGCTGGTGGGAATGCAGACTGGTGCAACCACTGTGGAGAGCCGTTTGGAGATTTCTCAGCAAACTAGGTCTAGAGGTTCCATTCAAACCAGCTGTTCCTCTTCTGGATATTTTCCCAGAAGATCTGAAAACATCATATCACTCTGATATATGTGTACCCATGTTTATAGCAACGCAATTTGTAATAGCTAAAATGTGGAAGCAACCCAAGTGTCCATCCACAGAAGACTGGATTAAAAACTATGGCATTTTTATATAATGGAATATTATTCAGCTATAAAGAAAGACAGTTTGGGGGACTTTGTAGGCAAGTGGTCAAAACTGGAGTCCATACTCATAAGTGAAATAAATCAGCGGTACATGTGCAGGCAACGTATTGTACCACTGGTGTAAGAACCTGAGGGTGGGAATATAAACTAAGAGACATGAAGGAAATCTGTTCAAAAACAAAGAACAAATGGGACGAGGGAAAGGAGAAAAGAAAGAGGCAAAAATGTATGTATGTATATATATATATATATATATATATATATATATATATATATATGAATATACATATATGCAGGAGGGCTAACATGGTTCTACTATTGTATTATATCACTTAATGCTAAGAAATAATTGATGACGGGTTGTTTGATCAATCTTGTATATCTGTTTGTGTTATCCTGAACACACACTTTGAAGATATCAATATGCAAAGCAGCAACTATTGGTGTTTTTGGTTTTTTTTTTGTCTTTGGTTTTTTGTGTTTTGTGTTTTTCTGTTGGTGAGAGGATTGATTGTCTGACCAATTTTGCATGTCTCTATCTGGGTTCATATATATACACTTTGAAGATGTCAATAGGTAATGCAACAACCACTGTTGAGCCCATGTCACCTTGTCTGTAGATCAGTTTTGTTGTACTATTTTTATGCTAATTTGTGTCTGTGTGTTAATATGTTTCTGTGCTTTTATTTTTTAAAAAATAAAAATAAAAATAAAAATGGGCAGATGTGGCCTGCAATCTTGATACTATCCTTTTTTTCCCTAAGCTTTTTGCTTTTTTCCACATCACAGTCACTTATGCAAATATGCAGAAAATAGATTATGTTCAAGCATTCTTTATTCCTCATGTATTCACATCAAATGGGAACATTTACATAACCAACTCACAAATGAAAATGTATAATTTTAAAACTTCTTTTCCCTGGGTCTCTGTGGAAGAAACAATGACATGTTTACCACTTAACGGTGTTCTTCAGGTACACCCCCATCAATTCCTCAACACCTCTGAGGCAGGTGCTGACTGCAGAGCGCAAAACAGGGCTGAAACTGTGACTGAGGTATTGTGTGTGTGGGAGTGGGTTAGTGTTCAGGGTGGGGAAGGGGAAAACTGGGCCAATACCGATTGCAAGTGAATGTGACAAAGCATCTAAATAAGAAGTTTGTGTTTTATAGTTATTCTGAGGCTAGGGCCTGGGGAACAGGTAGTCTTTCTGGATCTCTACTCTGTGTCACTCTTTGGCGAATGCACCTGATAAACTCAGGGGAAATTGTAGGACTAGGGACTTCCTTCTCCACTGGGGACTGGACACAGGGTTTTTACACTTATTTTTATTTTGAGAAAAGGCCTCAAAATAAGTCACTACATAGCCCATATTGGGATTGAATGTGGGCTCTTCCTGCCTCAGACTCCCAGAGTGCCAGGATTACAGGTATGTGCCACTATGTCAAGCTCTGTAATGTTCCTTAACCAGATAATGAGCCAGCCTACTGCCAGGACAATCTGGGGCATAAAATAAAATGTCTGCACCCCAATCTGACAATATACAGGGATACCTCAGTTGTCGAACAGCTCCAAGCTTGAAGGAACTCCACTACTCAAACAGCAAAGTTTGAAACAAATTTGCTTGGTGTTTGTAACTTTGCTTAATATTGGAACCCAAAAACCTGACTTGAAAAAACCTGCACTGGCTGAGAGTGAGTCATGTGTTGTATCTTGCCAGACACAAAGTGATTGTTACAGTTGAATGGGCCCCAAATAGTCCTGATTCTTGCCTATGAGGAGCAAAGAATTGCCAAGCATACCCCTTGTAGTAAGTAGCTACATTTATTAAAGATCACAAGACTGTAGGAACAGGCAGAAGGGCAAAGAGGAAGAGGAGGAAGGAATGCTTGATAAGTCACGCTTCTGGTATTTAAAGGGTTGGACACCTCTGACTCCAGTGCCTCCCAGTCTGTCTGTCTGGTGTCCACCATCTGCTGCCTTGGACATCGAGACCTCCTAAGGTTAAATAAACATGGATAAGTATTAGGGCAGTGTTGTGTTCATAGCTGAATGAGGGAAAGGGAGTGGTTCCTTCAACTTCCTGGACTTTCTAACTGTACTGGGGTGATGCTTCAGTCTAAGCACCGCTTAGACATACATTAACATACAGTGTTTATGTTAACATGTTAAAACATTTATCATTGTGCTTTATTTTTTGTGTACTTTATTTTTGTAAAACAGGGAAACCATGGCTCCAAATAGTTATTGATACCAGAAGTTAAGTTAAGAGGAAAACTGTGAGAAACATGAAAAAGAAAGAAATCATTATGAATTTTGTTAAAGTCCCAGAAAAATGAATTTACAAATGCAATTTTTGCGCATCAGAATGAATTATTTGGTTTCCATTATTTCTTAAGGGAAAAATATGTTCAACTCTTGAACTTCTTGGTGATTCCATGAATTTGGAAAGAGTTCAACAGCTGAGGTGTCATTGAATATGAAAAGGATGCTTGAAAGGTCACTGCACTGGGGTTCTAGGGTTCAGATACTGTTCTGGTGGGGAGTAAGTGTTACTCATGTAGTGAACTGACAACTGGTGGTCAACTTATAACCCCCGTTGAACTGAGTAAGCGTGGTGCTGGGTGTGGGAGGCCCATCTGAGGATTGTTGCCAGCAGCATGAGAGGCAGAACGGGAGAAAAAAAGAGGCTGTTGGGAACTGAGAGAGGCTGTTGGGAGCAGGTAGAAGCTGTAAGAAGCTGTTGGTTCTTTTGGAGGACCTTGTCATGCTGGCATTCCTGCTTAACTTGGCTATTTTGATCCTCTGAGGAGCTCAGGACCTTGTTGGCACTGAAAATAGCTTCAGTTCACTTTGGGGGAGCTCTGGTCCTCACTTTGAACATTGCTTCCTGGCTCCAGAGGGGAAGATCGTGCTCTGCCAGTCTCCTGGAGAAGCTTGCTGCATTCCCCTGATGGAAACTCAGCTTTCCTGATCATTGGAGGAGCTCGGGACCTCAATGTTGCTGAGAATGGCTCTGGTTCTTACTTTGTGGGTCACTTCCTGGCTCCATTGCAGATGCCTCAGCCTGCTAGCACAGATCCTTCATCCCACTGACAGACTTTCTAGATTCCACCTCTGACCTTTGGGCTTTCTCAATGCTGATCCATGAAACAGGACTGCATGAGATGTTGTCATGGGCTCTGGGCCTCCAGTTGGATTCATAGGAGGCATTGTTATGGCCTCTAGGTCTTCAGCTGGACTCATGCAGTACGTTACTGCATATAGTGTGTGGACAGATTTCCTGCACTGTCTTATATATGATTCTTTGGTGACTATTATAAATAATCTTAGAGAATATGTGTCCTGTATTATATTGTTTTCCCTTGCAATATCCCACAAACCAATTAACCCATCTCCTATACATAAATGCTTGCATTTGGGTCTTGGATCTGGCTTTCAAGGTCCAAGGCATGTTGACATGGTGGTGTGTCCACAGTTCATTTAGGGTTGGAAGAGACATCTTGGAGGGAGAAGGCCCAGACCTTGCTCTGCTATCATGGGTGTGAAAAATACAAATTGTGCCTAGTAGGGAGAGAGTGAGTTCACAGTGTGGTTGTAGGCAGATACTCCACAGAGGTATCAGACACTACAAAGGGATATTGAGAAAGAACCCATTGAAAGGGAACCGCTCCACAATAAACAAAGATCACACTTAGGAGGAAGGATTAGCTCACAGGATACAGAGAAAGGCTGACACCATTCCAGCCTGTGATGTGGTGTACTTGGAAAAACAGCTTGGTATACATGAGCTGGAAAGGTTGACCAATAAAGACTGAAACATCAAGAGCATCTTGTACAGATACTGCACTAAAGATATAGAACTGTCTTGAAGGTATGGACCTGCTCAGATGAGCTTAACCTCACTTGATTCCCAGTCTTCAGCACATGGCTCTACTTTCCTGACAAAATGGCTCTTGGGAACTTCGAGCAGTGGTCTTTCCCATGGTCTTAAAGGTTCTGTTACTTGCTGCTACCCTCAGGAGGCAAATTGGAGGTTTCTCTAAGTAGGGATTGAGCCATGAGTTCATACTATTCTCCTGTACTCAGGTCCTATTCTACAAGACCCATGGAGTCCGGATTATTTAGTGGAACTGCTTAGAGGCACCATATGACAGACCCCAGCGTACAGGTATGGTGCAAGCTTAGAACAGATTTGGACCAAGAAGAGAAATTTTTTGAAGTGTTTGCAGGCAAACTTCTTTCCTTCACATCCACGCCCCTACGCTGTTCTAAGAAAGACTGACTCCAAATAGTCATTCTGGAAATATCCTGCTGAAAAATAACCTATGTTTTGAGGCTGTAGCCAGTTAGTTAACCTGCCACTTCGTGCTCACTTTCCTTCAGCCTTCATTCCTTTCTCTTTCCTTTCCCTTTACTTCCCTGTATTTACAGCACCAAATGAGTCACTAGTACATAACTCAGGTTGTTTTTTAGAGTGCCTATGCTAACATAAATGTAAAAAATGGTCAACCTGGTGAAAGTTGGCAATGAAGGTAGGGATATGAAAAACTCTGAGGCATTTAGTGTGGCTTAGTATCCACAATAGACTTGGGGTAGCAGATCCGGGCTCTGGACATAGCATGATGAGGGCTGACATGTTTGGAGGGTAAGGGGAAAGAGTGGTTATAGAATTCTTCCACTAGAAGGCATACTTCCTGTTCTGTGGTAATAGGTAGATAACTAAAAGACCCCTTCATGGACATACATGGTTATATTCCAAAGAATTGAGAAATACCTTGGGCAAGGCACTCAACTGCGGGGTGAAATTTATTCACAGACTCAAGCTTGTGTAGTAATAAGTGGCAATAGTAAGTAATCAACCCATCACTGCAAATGGAGAGAATAAGAGGTTTAATGACTCTCTTGTGAAAACCTGGGAAGTTTGTGCTTTGTTTTCTAAGGGTATAGGATTTCTTATGGGTACTTATGACATTACTTTACCCTCCCCATAGTCCAAAGGAGAAGACATTATTCTCATCCTCATATTCAGATCAGGAATGGGAAGATGCATGAGGTTAAGAACTTTGCCTGAGTGTCATGAGATGTCCCCCCAACATCTCATGCAGTCCTGGGGAAGCTTGTAGAGTTTTTGATTGATTCATGGTCCAATGCTGGGATTATGGGTGTGAGTGCTGCACCTACACTGGGGCAGGTAGTTTGCACATAATATAAGGGAGGGAAAGAGGCTTTCTTGCTACTACTCCCTTTTTGCTCTTGGTGCTTTCGCTGTCTTCCACCACCATGAACTGTTGCCCTGTGCCATGTGCCACCCTGCCTTGGAGCCAGCCGAGTATGGACTGAAACCTCCACAAAGTGTAAGCTAAATAAATCTTTCTTTTCTTAATTCCGGTGTCAGGTATTTCGTCTCAGCAAGGAGAGAGAAAAGTAACTAAAACCCTGAAGTTACATAGATTAGAATTTGCAACACTTTGAGGCTGTTTTGTTAAAAATCCCAGCTGTTTTCAAGACAAACAAGGACAAGTTGAGGTTCCATATAGAATGAAACAGTTTCAGGTGGCTAGTGGCTCTACTTCAGGCAATGAATCAAGACCAAAGAGAAATAATGAAAAGATTGAGGGAAGTGGGACCTCTTTAAAGTTGTGCCAGGTAAGGCAATTTGTGTTTGGATCAGAGACGTATAATTTATGTAGAGTCACATACATCTTTTTCAGATATGCATAAACTGAGGGAGTGTGTGGAGTGTTGTGTAACTAAATGCATTTATGTGTTCAACACAGTGTATAATTGACTCAATTATCCGTGTGGGGATTATTCACTTTTAATTTGCAATCTGGCTTCTCTTTTCAGTTAGATGTTTTCTGGGTTGCTCCAGGAATGCCAGCTAATTTAAATAATAATTTGAGTAAAGCCATAATTAAGAAGGAAAATTAAATTCAATCTTTTGCCAACTCTTGAAGATTCGACTTCTGAAATGTAACTCTGGTCTCTCCACTATCTTTTCACTTCCCAGTGCCTATTTAGTATCACAGGATTTTACTGCTTTCCATGAATTATTGCAATAGTAATGTATGTAGCTTTTCTGCTTACGTCTTTTCAATCCAATTGTTTTTAGTGCCTGGAAAATGACAACAAAAAGAGCACCTATCGCAAAATTTCTTTATTTGAAAACATTTAATGCACAGGAAAAAATAAAAATAAGAACAAAACCAAAAACCCAAGACCCCAACATTTATTTAATGGTCACCCATTTCTTTCTAGATAACTGCACAGGCCAAAACCTGTTGTCATTCAAGCCTCTTGTAGCCTTAGTTCCTGATTGTTCAAATTTCATTCAAATTACCCTTCTACTCCCTAGCTTTTGTTTCCTTGCCTGGAACACTTCCTCCTGTCTCCAGGCGGCTCCCTGCCAAGGGTTTCCTATTCTTACTTCTCATGGCCCCTTCCGCATCCTTTCACACCTCCATGTTTTTCTCCAAGAGCTACTGAGGCCTTTGTGGAACTGTGTCATCACCACGCTCCTGTGAGATCGTCCGGGTCTTTGTGGCGATTCACTTCCTCTACCACAGTGCTGGATCCCACAAAACAGCTCAACAACACTGGTCCATTTAACTGCTAGCAAGCCTCAAAGGGCAAGACTTCGGGTCTTCTGTGCTCCCAGGGACTAGGCAAGGATTGGCACAGAGTGAGCACTCAGGGGAGGCCTCACTCTGAGGGAACCCTCACCGGAAGAGCCCTCACTGGGGGACCCTCTCTGAGGGGACCCTCACTGGGAGATCCTTCCTGAGGGTACCTTCACTGGGGACTCTCACTGGAGGCGCACCGCCCTCCCTCCCCTGGGTCTCCCCGGGAGAGACGCTGCCAGGCCTTGCCGGAGCTGAGGCGCTGAGGAGGTCGTATGCTGCCTCCCGAAGGCCGCTGGCACGGCTCTCCTTTGAACTCGCCCTCCAGAAAAGGGCAAACTTTTAATGCTCTGTATTCTCCAGACTTGCGAGTACATACACGTGACAGCTGCTTTACGTCTGTACACGTACACAAAATGCACACAGGTACACATGCCTTGTCAGGTATGCAGATACGTAAATAAATACATACCTACAGCCTCAGCTCCCACACGGCCGCAGGAGCTGCGAGGTCCCCACCTGTTTGGCCGCGAGGCTGGGCGGGGCTGGCCTGCTGGGACTAGCCGGCCGGAGCGCGAGCGCGGAGCTGCCGCTCGGAGCTGCGGCGCGGTGTGGCCCTCCCGGCTTTCCGTCTGCCCGTTGTCATTGGTCGCGCCCGGCGCAGCTGACAGGAGGCGGCCGGGCGAGGGAGCTTCAAGGATGGCGGCTTCAGCGGCGCTGATCCTGCCCGACAGCCCCAGGTAACAGTCCCGCTGATCACTGCGGTGGCTGAACCGCTGTGGCGCGGACTGGGCCCACGCGAGGATGGTCTTGCCGCCAGTGGCCTTGGCGCCGCGGCGCGGCCTGGGTGCGGGTGGGCTCGGTTGGAGCTGCCCAGGTGCGGCCCGGTGTCGGGAGGAGCGCAGGCTGTGCGGCGCCTCCGCCTTCCCCCCAGTTCCTCTCGGTGCAGCTCGCGGGGCTCTGGGCGGCGGGCCGGCGGAGAGGGCGTGGTCTTTGTCGCGTCGCGTCGCAGTGCGGTGTCGGAAGTTCCTAGACGCTGTCCCGAGTTCTGTCCAGTTAGGGGGAAAGGAATTCCGCCTCCGCGGTCGGTCCTTCCAGACCTGGAGGTGTGAGCGGCTCCTCGGTGCGGGGAGTGCTTGGTACCCCTGCTCCTTTCAAGTCAGGACTGAGCAGGCCTCAGGCCGGCTCTCCGCCGGGAACCGTGTCTAGCCGTACTGTGGTTTATTACTCTGGTTTCCATTTTAATTTTGCTTAGTTGATTTCCATGTGAAGCAGGGTAGGGTTAACTATCTATAGTGGTGAGACAAAGTTCCCCTTTTTTATTTTAAGATGAGGCCTCGCTACAGTATTTTCTCCAGGTCAGTCTGGAACTCCCTGGGTTCAAGATGATCACACACCCCCCCAGTACCTGGGACAGGAGGCACATGCCACCACATCCACCTTAAAGCTTCCTTTTAAAATAAAATTATTTAGGTCAAAATGACGCAATGTAATGAGTGTAGTGAAATAATCAGTGCCGGTAGTGTGTAGATGAAGAAATACTGAAGTGTATAGACAGATAATTAAAAGTTAGAGAAAAACTTTGTGCCTGGATTGGGTAGAAATTGATATTTTGAAGTTTTTCCTTTATCCTGCATTCCTTCAGTTCTGAGAGGCAGGCCTTTCCCCCAAACAGGTGTACTGGGGGGAACGCGCCCTCGGTCTGTAAATCTAATCCAGTAGGGCACAGAATTGTATCACATTATTTGAACTTGATTATTACAAGTGAAACAGGGGTGTAAAACAATTGTGTGCGTAGTCACTCTATATGACTTTGCTTCCAGTGTTTTCCTGCCGTTATTTGCTATGCAGTGTCTTTTGTTTTTGGTGTGATTGCCCAAGTGGCCACTTCCCCCATCTCTTTTCAGAGTTTTGTTTTGGATTGAGTGGTTACCCACTGCTAAATTATTGCCATTCCCCCACAAAATACGTGCTTCCCCTAATAATTTGCTTTGCCCCAAACAAGAGGAAACTTACTGAATGGACCTCTCAGCTGAATGATTTTGGGGAGATAGGCTTTTGGAAATATTCAGATTGCCTGATCTTTGACAGCTGCTGTCTGTTTTATTTCACTCAGACAAACCATGTAACAATGAGAGTTGTTGAAATTTGTAGACAAGTAGAGCAAGTACATTTTAATACGTTTTAAAACTTTGTTTTACAAATTTATTTAGCATGAAAAAAGCAGTGTCGCTGATAAATACACTAGATATAGGAAGATTTCCACGATTGCTTACCCGAATTCTTCAAAAGCTTCACCTGAAGGTTTGTATTTTTGTTTTTCTATAGTTTGTAAAACTTCTTTCAGATTCTACTGAAATGTTATATTATTATTTATATGGGCAGTGTTTGTGTGTGTGTGTGTGTGAAATACAGTTCTCTAGTTCTCAGTAACACTGGTTCTAAGGAAGATTTGATAATATTCCATGGTCATCCACTTGGGAAATTCAATATTCAATAAAATTAATTATTTAAAATTATGCAACTTTGCAGAGTATTTTGTATATTAGTATTTGTGGTAAATATTTAATGGTGCATATGGTGTATAATATTTTCAAAATGTGTTTGACCTTGGGGCTATTTTATTATGGTATATATTTTGGGACTAATATTCTGTGGACTCTGATTCGAGAACATTTAGATAGTATTTATCCTTTTATTTAGTTTTGTCTCTTTTTGACTTTTATTTAGAGGATGTGGTTGTTTTAGACATTTAGATATTCATTCTACTTGGTCATCAGTCCAACTTAATTTCTTTATCAGCTTATAAAAATTTAATTCCATCAAATACATTTTATGGAGCACTGATGAACTTCTCCGCCTGGTGTCAGGCCTCAGCATCCAATAAAAAAGAAGACATTCTTTCTTCTTTTTCTTGACTGGTAGGCAGCCATGGAGCCATGTTTTAGTTCCTCTCAAGCGTCTCTCAAATGTGTTTTCATAGTTCTAGTTCAGGTCCTTTCCCTTGGACTGGAACAGTTGCCTTCAAACCAGTACCTGTGCCTGTAGCCTCCCCACTTTCTATTGCTTTCTCATAATACAATTGCGATACTCTTTCTAAATGTTTTCCTCTTCAAAAAGATTGCTCATGTTTTTATAGTGCTCAGGGTGATTATCCACTGCTCCACAGATGAAAATTCAAAATCTTTAACGCCGTACACTGTGTGTGGTCCTTATAATATGGCTGCAGTCTTCATTTTCCCACTTTGCAATGTTCCAGTCACACTAAGCAGCACTTTTACTTCACTGTGTCATGACCTTTTTCAACTGTACGTCTGTGCATGTAATTTTCTGTATCACTCCAAATGTTCTTCCCTGCTTCTGAGAAAACTATTCATCCTTCAAGGATTTTGCGGGCTCACTCAACAGTTTTCTTTTCTGTTCTTCTGAATACTTGGTTCATTCTTACCTTACTTAGGCTTTATCATAAGGATTTGTTTCATGACTAGAAGGTAACCAAGTCCATAAACCTCTTCGTCTACCTGCCTCTGCCCTGAAGTATCTTGAGGGGCATGTCTTACTAATCTTTATAGTCATACGTAATGCATTGCTACTCGGACAGTTGGTATTCAATATAAATTCTTGAAATTAATTCTTTTCTTTGCTATGGGAAACAAAACGCGTATAGGCCCTCTAAGCTCTTGCCTGTAATGCACTTGTGATTTAGCTGGAGGAACAGAAAGAAGAACAATAGGAGGGGCCACACTGTGTAGCATTTACTATTCGTAAACAGCTACACCTCTCTCTCTGCGATTGACACTGTTCCAGTAGCTTTGTGTGATTAACTCATCTCATCTTTAGTGCGACTTGGAGAAGTAGATACTGTTGTATCTCATCCCTGAGCAAACAGAGAGAATGCAGTTGAGTAATATGTCACCTAGCCAGGCAGTTTTGTCTGCCTCCAGTGTCTGACCCTTTAACCCATTTCAGTAAACACAGGCAAGAGGAGAAAACGTTCTGTAAATCAAACCCAAAGTGAATGATGCAGGCAGTAGATACGGTTGTTTTTCTTTTGTGAGATGAGGGCTTGCTTCCTACATATATAAAATAATACAGAACAAGAGACTTATCCATACCTTTTTCTTGGTAAGGGGAGGATTGAGCATCTGCAGAGAAACTTGTGATGTGAGTTTGCCTCTGACCTTTCTGATCACCTTTGAAGTTGAGAATAAGTGAATAGGTACCCTTGAGTTCAATGAGTAACGGGCATTCCACAGAGGCACTGAAGGCTGTGTCCTCAGGGCTAGGGAGAAGCAGAGATGAGAACGTTTGAAGTAGCTGAGGATGGATGTAAATACTTACCTGCCACAAAACACTGAGAAAGGTATAAAAATTATTTTTTCCTGGACAGTTTCAGCTGATGATCATCCAGAAGAGCTCCAATTGTGGTAAGTGTTCTTGAAGTTTGTGGCAAATGTTAGGATCTGCCGCCTTATTTTTATGTTTGGCAAGTTGGCGTTTACCTTGAAACAAGCAGAGTCCATAGGGTAGTGGAACCAGAGGAGGTGGTGAAGAGGTTTAAGGATTTTGTTGCCACTCTAAATGTGATCAGCTTGGTAATTTTATTTTACCAGATCTTATCTCATTATAGGTAGAGAATGTCTGTTTTTGTCCAGACAGGTTCCTTGGAATCCCTCGTAGGTACCAACCTAAAAAAAATGCTGAGGCAGTGTAGGTGTAGAATATGGGCATGTCTGACACAGACTATGAGGGGGTCCTCATGGAACTGGCCATCTTCCTGGCTCATCGTGGAATATACAAATGGATTTTTGTTTTTGTATGTGTGGTGGGGGCAGGCGGGCAGTGTCACAATGTGTAAAGGCTGCTGCTGGCATTTAATATACTGGAATTTTAAATATGTTGTGATGTCTTTATCAGCATGGGAGCTGTCCACATTCAGTAACCCTAAAGGATGTTGGATGTCTTTGCATAGTTGATAACTTAGAGATAAACATTTGTGCTCTCTGAGCTTAAAAACTGGTGCTACAACTCAGGTGATTAAAAAAAACCTTTAGTACTCTGCTTCAAATGAGAGATTTTATGCCTTCACAGAAAACCTACTGATGTAACTGTGATCCATATCTTGCTTTGACAGGTCAGCCATGAAATGACAAAGTGGGAAGTGAAGGTGCCACTATAATGGGGCATTTGGACGCTTTTAAGAAATGACTGCTGATCATGAAATGAAATAGAACTATGAAAATCAGACACAAGAAATGTCAAAGCATAGAAGTACGCGGCTTTTAAAGCTGAAGTGAAAATCATCTTGTTCTCAGTATTTCTTTAGGAGACTTTAGCACAGAACTCCAATGCTCATAATTATGAACTGAGTCACCACGAGAAGTTAGTATAACCCAACTTATTTTGTTTATAAGTGTCTAGAAGTGGGTGTCAGACTTTTAAAAATTTATAAGCCTCTCAGTTTCCTTTCACCATGAATTCACTTTAAGTTCTCATTACATATATGAATAAGTGAATCTTCTTTCTATTTTAAGGCCAGCAGTGTATCATATGCTAATAGATTGCTATTTGTTTATAGGCTGAGAGCAGTTTCAGTGAAGATGAAGAAGAAAAACTTCAAGCTGCATTTTCTCTAGAGAAACAAGACCTTCACCTAGTTCTTGAAACAATATCATTTATGTTAGAACAGGTATTTTTATTGCCTCAAATGTCCTATGGTTTGTTTACTGCATATTTGTATTGCTGTGATGTCTATGAAATTCTAATTTTTAAAAAAAAATGTGTGCAAGGTGGAAGCTGTGAATATATTTTAATCAGGAATTTCAACATGGCTAAAGATATTTGAATGTATGATTTCTTTCCAGTTATTTCATTTGACAAAACCTGCTGAGTTCTGTTAATAATGATTTACAGAATAAATTAGGATGGACTTGATACAGTTATAAAAGATTTGAATTCATTGTTACTTGGCAGAATAATTTGGAAAAGCCGAATACATTTACAAAATGTAATAAATGATTTAACTAGCATGAAAAATACATTTAGGAAAATATTGTTATTTTTCCTATTGAGCATCTCTTCCGTTCTTCTGGATACGCCCCTTGAGTTCATTCGTTATTATACGTGTATTCTTCCCTTCCATGGATTTCTTTTATCCTTGGCTCATCACAGTAGAGCATACTGTTAGTCTTTCATTATTTCATGTGTGAGTTATGTTACCTTCACTGGATTTTGAATATTTCTGGGTTCAGCATCACATTTTTTTGTGCACTGTGTTTAAGCCTCGCACACTGCTAAGCTTAAAATAGATGATGAACAATTTCTGTTGATTGACTACGTAGAATAGTTGTCAAACAAAAGATTCAATAGTGCTATAGCTTTATGAGTATTCTCATGAATGGATACTCTTAGGAAGACAAGCTGCCAGGCCTCACAACTATCTGTAGATGGTAGGTCATACAGATCAAGACTGTGGGTCTTACTCTTGGTGAGCCTTCTGTAGAGGTGAGGGATAATTCAATAGGATGCACAATATAAGGCTTATGAAAAAGTTGTTGTAGAATAATATAAGAAACAATAGATATCACCATTAAACATTTATGACAATTTTTTAAAAAATTATTTATTACCTAGGAAATTGATAGATGAGGATAGTTCTGAGAACTGTTCCTTGGAGAAAACTTTGTTGAGGAAAAAAACCATGTAAATGTCAAATAGTGAAATCAATAAAAGGATATTTTAATTAGAGTGCCATTTGGATAGCCAGAGCAAAGGAAGTGTTTTGGTGATTTAGTGGATTTAGGATTTTTTCAATCACATGCAAGAATGAAATAACTTAGGCCTTTTAATACTGAATCATTTGTGTATATTATTATTTAGAAAACAGTCAAAAATCTGATTATGATAGGAATGTGAAATGTTCTTTTGATTTAAATCATTAAAAATAATTTTATGTTGACTGCTGTCAAGGTCTCTGTATAAATATAAGGGATAAATGTACTTTTTTTTGTCTTTAATAGGCAGTATATCACAATGTGAAGCCAGCAACTTTGCAGCAGCAATTAGAGAATATTCATCTGGAGCAAGACAAAGCAGAAGCGTTTGTCACTACTTGGTCTTCTATGGGTCCAGAGACAGTTGAAAAATTCAGGCAGAGGATTCTGGCTCCCCACAAGGTATAGGATATACTAACCCAAGTATACTTTTTAGTAATGTACAACATAATTGTTATACTTTAGAAGTTTTTTTGTTTGTGTTTCTGGTTTTTATTTATTTTTTTTTGAGACAAGGTTTTGCTATGTAGCCCAGGCTGACAATTTTCTTGCCTCAGCCTCCACAGTGCTGGAACTATAGGTGCCCAGCATACCTGAGGTTGTAAAGTTGATATTTTGTTGAGATGTACAGTCAAATAAAACAAAGTATATACATAGTATTCCTGTAAAATTTTCTCTACATATTAGCATATTTGCTGCCATAATGTGATTTAATTGTAAGTGGCAGTTTAAAATATGCCTTCATAATTTAAGAATAGAAATGTCGTCAAGTAATTATTCCTTTATCTGGGACTCTGTGTGTAAGACTTTAATTTTTACTGTATCATGTATTTATCTGTTTTTGTGTATTTGCATTAGTGCTTATCAGAATTCCTTGTGTGCAGCAGATACTCAGTTAATATTCATTAACTGCAGTTGTAAATAAAATTGGAACACTAGAAAAAATATAATCATAGTATCATAAGGCTCCTTTACCGTAGTAACCTTCAGTTCACTTCTTAATGGAATTTAAGATGATCATACAATTTTTGCCATTTTTCTATTAATATGTGATGTTAGTAATTAACTGTCATATTTTCAGTCAACTTTATATTTGCGAGATAAATCTAATGTCATTGTTTATAATCCTTTTTATATGTTGCTAGATATGATTTGCTGATATTTTATCGAGGGTTTTCCCATCTATGTTTATGAAGGGTGTTTATCTGTAGTCCTCTTGTGATGTCTCGCTTTCATATCAGGGCATTACTGGCCTACAAAATAAATTGAAAGTCTTACCCTTTATTTTCTGGATCAGTATTTTGCATTTCTATTAGCAATATAAAAAAGAGTTTCAGTAATTCTACATTATTGTCATACAGTAGTTAACATTGTCAGTTGTTTTGATTAAAGCCATTTCCACTAGGTTTGGGTGAAGTCTTGTTAATTTGCATTTCCCTAATATGTGGATGATCTTTTTACGTGCTTATTATACATCGATCTTCTATGGTGGCACATCTATTAGACCTTTTGCGTAACTCTGTTTCTACATTGTAATGGATGATGAAGTCTCTTTATATTAATATAAAGAATACTCACATATATAACTTCTAGCCTATAGAAATACATAGGTATTTTTTGTTGTTGTTACAATGTGTGGAAGGTATTACTTTTTTTTTCTTAAGTTGGTGAGTTCTTTGGGAATTCTAGATATGTTTTGTCGGATATGTGATTTGACAATGTTTTTGTCTGCTTGTAGTTCTACTCTTAATTCTCTTAATAATGTCTTTCGCAGGGCAAAACCTTTTAATTCTGATAAGGTTTAATGTATCAATTTTTTTTCTTGATCCTAATTTTGGTTTTGTATCTAAGAATTTATAGCCTGATCCAGTATTATAAAGATTTTCTTTTTAGTTTCCTTTTAAATGTTTTACATATTTGTGTTTTACATTAGATTTAAGTCTAAGGCCCATCTTGAATAATTTTGTTTAAAGTGTAATGTACAGGTCACAGGTCATTCTGTATATGGTTTGCCTTTGTTTCATGATTATTTGTGGATAACATTATCCTTTTGTAAGTGAATTTCCTTTCTCCCTTGACATAAATCATTTGACATGTTTGTGTGGGCCTTTCTGGATTCTCTTTGACTCCACTGATTATTTTGCTATCTTTATGGCAATAGCCACTTGCTTAATTATTATAGGTTTACAATGAAATCAAGAAGGTATATGAGTCTGCTAATTTTGTTCTTTTTTATAATTATTTTGGTTATTCTAGCTTTTTGCCTTTACATATAAATTTGAACATCAGTTTTCTGTATTTACAAAAAAATTACTATTGGGATGTTGAATGGGATTGTTTAATTTATAGTTCAATTTGTGGGAGAATAATTTTTAACGTATTGAGTATATCTCTCCATTTATTTAAGTCATACTTGATTTCTTTTGTCAATATTTTTCATAGTTAACATACAGAACCAGCATGTGTTTTGTTAGATTTGTAGCTAAATATTTGATTTTTCTTATTTTTAAACTATTATGAATGGTACTGTTTAAACAATTTTGATTTCCAACTGTTTTATTGTTAGTGTATAGAAATATTTTATATATATATATATATATATATATATATATAATTTTTTTTGAGACAGGATGTTGCTAGGCATTTCAGGCTGACCTTGAATTCAGTGTGTAGCCCAGGCAAAGCTCAAACTTGTGAGAGCAAAGATTGTTTCTGTAGTAGGCTTTTGTTTGTGTTTATATTGTAGTTCATGTGGATTTTTATTTCTGTTATTTCATAGGTTTTGTAAGCAAGTACACAGCTGGTGTGAAAATGTTGATATTTATTCTAAATGCACAATACATATTAAGAATTTAATACTTTATTTTACTGTTATTTTATGTTCCTGTTAACTATAAATTACATAATAACCTCCTGACAAAACAGCAAGACTAGGGCTAGGGATACAGCTCAGCAGCACAATGCCTACCTGGCAAGTGTGAGATCCTGAGTTCGATTCTAGGAGCACCACCCCACCAAAAAAAAACCCAGCAAGACTAGTAAGATTTCAAGTATATTCTACAGAAAGGCCAAAAAAGAACACGTGCTGTCAAAGTGATATGTGTGTGTGGAACATGCTGTTGTCATGTGCGACGCTCATGGGAACTACCTATGTGGTACTTGTACTGGGATATATGTGGGTCACAGTCTTAAGTTGAAAGTAAGAAAGATTTGATTAGTAAGTTAAGTGGTAGGTTTTTCCTGTAATGCCAGCATTCTGGGAGTGCTAGGTAGGAAGATTATAGTTTGAGTCCAGTCTAGGCACCTTGTCAACAAAATCCTGTTCCAAAATAAAAAAAAAAAGGGCTGGAGATGTATCCCAGTGATAACACACCCCTGAGTGTAATATCCTAGTACTGCCAACATTTAAGAAGATGTTTTATTGATGCAGATTTTAAAAATAGACTTCTTTTTATATTTATTTATTCATTTTGTCTTTTTGAGACAGGTTCTTGCTGTGCAGTTCAGGTTGGCCTTGAGCTCACTTTGTAGCCCAGGCTGGTCTCGAACTTGCAGCAATCCTCCTGCCTCAGCCTCCTGAGTGCTGGGATTACAGGTGTGCACCACCATGCCTGGCCTTTTTAAACACATTTAAATGCTATCATATTAGCAAATTTCAAGTAAATAATGCAGTGCTAGTAACTTTTATCCCTATGTTATGATTCCTAGAACTTAGGAAATAACTGAAAGTTTGTACTTCTCAACAAACATTTCTCTGTTTCCTCCATACCCCAGCCTTTGGCAATAGCTATTCTAATTTCCTGTTTCTATGAGTTTGATTTTCTTTTTTAGAACCCCCATATGAGATCATAAAGTATTTGTCTTTTATATACAGTTTCACCTAACATAATGTCCTCCACATTTCTCTATATTCTTGTAGATAACAGTATATCTTTTCTTATAGCCAAATACTATTCTGTTGTGTATATATATATATGTGTGTGTGTGGTGTGTGTGTGTGTGTGTGTGTGTGTGTGTATATATATACACACACACACACACTACATTTTATCAGTTCATCTTTTGACAAACTTTTTTTTTTTTTTTTTGGTATTGGGACTCAAACTCAGAAACTTGCACTTGCCAGGCAGGCGCTTGTGCTGCTGAGCTACGTCCCTGGCCCAACACTTACATTTTTTACATATGCTGACCACTGTGAATAACGCTGTAATCAACATGGTTGTACAGATACCTGTTCAACGTACCGATTAATTTCCCTTGGATGTTTATGTTCAGCAGGGATTTCTGGGTCAAATGGTAGTTCTGTTTTTTTATTTCTGAGGAACCTCTACTGTTTGCAACAGTGCCACAAGAATTCCTTCTTGTTTACTCTCTATTCCCTGTGTGAAGCCACTTGTCGTAGCTTACTTTTGGTACAGTAATAGCCATCCTCGTGTGTAAGCTTAGTATTTCATTGTGGTTTTGATTTGCATTTTCCTGATGATGAGTGATATTGAACACCTATTATGTATCCGTTGGTCTTTTTTATTTCGTCTTTTTTTGTGTGTTTTGAAACAGGATCTCACTGTGTAGCCCAGGCTGGCCTTGAATTCATGGTGAAACTCCTGTCTCAGACTCCCGAGTGCAGGGATTACAGGCGTGTACCACCACGCCCAGCCCACTGGCCATTTTTATGTCTTCTTTGTAAAATGCCTATTCAGGTACTTTAAATATGTCCATATATTATATATCATAATATATATATTTTTCCCAAGAGTTGTGTGAATTCTTTATATATTTTGGATATTAACAGTTGGTCAGAGATATAGCTTGCAAATAGTTTCTCACATGTCAGTTGCCTTTTTATTTTTTGATTGTTTTCTTTGTTGTGTAGAAAAGATCTTAAAATTTTATCTTCTCTTGCTTTTTTTTTTTTTTTTTTTTGGTATCAGGAATCAAACTCAGGACCTTGCGCTTGCCAGGCAGGCGATTGTGCCACTGGGCTATAGTATCCCTGGCTTCTCTTGCTTAAAAAAAAAACAACAACAAAACTTGATCTCTTTGGAGACTTGAGACTAAATTATTACCACCACTTACTAGAATCTTAATTTTCCTTCCTATGTTAGTGTTGACTGACAGCAGTATTGCTTAACAGGGTTTCCTATTTGATTTTTTATAATGCTTCGATATCATTGATTAGATTATGAATCCCTTTTCAGGTAGAAATTGAGTACTTTGTTTTATTTCTGAAATTCTGTTTAGAATTCATTTCCATGTATTTCCATTTTATACATGTATTTTCATTTGTATACTAAATTTAAAACCTGACTTTCATTTGTATACTACATTTAAACCACATACCTTTTACATCAGTGCATTGTTTTCTGAAACCTTTTGTTCTGCAACAGTCTTGAGCTGTTTTCTTTGCATAGTTCTTCCTAAAATATCTTTACAAAAAAGATTATGAGAAATATACAGAAGGCATATTTTAACCACTTCTAGAATAGGTTGCTTTTTAAAACATTCACACAGTAACACTCTTTCTTGAAAGAAATTTATGAGTTTGTTAGGGAGATTTTAAATATGAATTTACTGTCATATCTATTTAAATTTTCAAAATGAATTTAACATTTTATCTGGGTAAGAGTATTCTTAGCTTTATCAATTACATGGCAGATTTATTCATAATATAAACTCATTTCTTTACATAATAAAATTTCATTATATTTTTGCAGGTTCTTGAGAAACCTACATTTAAAATAGATGACCAGATTTTCTAACATAATAATGTTTTCTATATCATTAAAAAGTTCCCTTTAAGCCTCTGTAAGATTTACTTTATTGTTAATTAAAATGCCTACTTTTTATTTTATTAATCATTAAGTGGAGTATAAGAAATTAGAAAGCAATGTAAAAAAATTTATGTTCTTTCATTTTATTATTTTTAATATTTTTATTTCATTTCTTTTGGACTACTGAAGATAAATAATGGTCTTATTATAAAGGGGGCAGAAAAAGCATCTTTCATGAATCTAAATTTTGAAACATACTATATGACTATAATACAAATCAGAGTGTTTCTTTGAATTTTATTGCATATCATTGTTATTTTCCTTTGTAGGAAAGATATTTTGTTGCGTTATACCTAAGTATAACTCAAATCTGTTATTTAGTTGCTGGCATGTTTTCAAGTAAAAGGCATAGTTTTCTGTGTGCTTGTGTTAAGTGAATATAAGAAGATTCTGAAGTTTAAATGCTGTGAATTTCAAAATTTTTTAAATTTATTTTTGTTTTTCGGCCATACTAGGGATTGAACTCAGGGCCTTGTACATGCTAGGCAAGCACTGTACCACTGAGCTACTTTCCCAGCTTAATGCTGTAAATTTTTTAAACTTTTGAGAGTATATTTATCTGTAGAACAATGCAGAGACTTTAAGTGTTCAGTTTGATGGGTTTCAGAAACAATATACAGCATTTAGTCACTATTTGTAACAAAATATAGGGCATTTTCATAACCCAGAAAGTACCCAGTTTCAGTCAACTCTTATCCCTCATCTTCACCTTTTCATTTCCACGGTCATAGCTTTTGTTATTGGAAGTAATATAAATGAGCTGATATAATATGTATCTGACTACTGTAAATTAAAATAATTTTTGAATCATTTATGTGTATTAGCAATTTACTTATTGCTGAGTAGTATTTTACTATGTGAAAATTACAGTTTGTTTATCCATATTCCTATTCATGGGTACTTGGATTGTTTGTAGTTTCTTGCAATTACGAATAATATTGCTCTGAACATTAGTGTGCATATCTTTGATGGAAATGTTTTCATTTCCTTGAGTAAATATCTAGGAATTGCTGATACCTCATGTTCAAAAGTCTGAGACTCTTTTTAGTTTTAGCTGCACCATGCTACAATAATTGGAACGTCATGATCGTATGGCCCCCTCGCCTTGTATGGTTCTCTCTCTCCTTTTAAGGTCAAATTCCTTTCTTTTTTTGCGTCACAGTCCCTTTAACTTTTACCTTCTTTTAGTCATTCTCCAGTATCTTCAAGATTGAAACAAAATACTTTGTGTGTGTGGTAGTTATATTTTTTGTTTTAAGGAAGTTAGTGTAATATAAGCTTCTTTCCAACCATTACTATTACTAGATTAGGAACACCAAAGTTGATTTTTCTAAAGTATAAATCATATTCTGTTCTCTTCTCTGATGCAAATCCACTAATAGTTTTCCGTGTTGTTTATGACAGAAGAAAAAAATTCTTAAAAATTGCCTGTATGAACTGTAGCCCCTTTTAGTCCACTGTTTTTCGTTGACCTTAACTTTTTAATATCCTCCAGGTGGCTTACTCTGAATCACTTCAATCACTTCAGAATTTCTCCTGGATGTGCATATGTGTGGGTTCCTTACCTTCTTTAGCGCCTCACCTAAAGTGACTTATCGATGAATCTTTTCCCGATCATTATAGTTAAAAGTGTACCTATCTATTTTACTTTCTTGCCTCATTCTGGTGTGTTATAGTTGTGCATCTCTGGCATGCTATCTATTTTTACCTTTTACTTTTCTATGAACTATCACTAGAATATAAGCTTCACAAGGACAGATATTTCTATCTGTTTTGTTCACTGCTGTATTTTCACTTCTTTCCTGGCTAGTAGAAGATAGTGGATTTTCCATATTGCATTTATAAATTTATAAATTTTGAAGTTTAGCCTTTTTGATTTTCTTATGAAAAATAGTATTTTTCATTTATTGCTGGAGAAAAAATAGTAAAAGGAGGAGAGTATGAATTATATTTTGTATTTCTTAATATTTTTTATTTTCATTTTGGTTGTATTTTAAGCTTTTTTATTTTTTATTTTATTCTCTTGAATTTTGCTGGAAAACTAGAATCGAGTCATTTAAAAATTTTCTTCTTTAAAAGGGATTATATAAAAAGTATTACTTTAGCTTGAAACAAATGGAATTCCCTCAGAGTAAAAGATGATATATTTAGCTGTTGATGTAGCAATCAATTGAAAGAGCTTCAGATCTCAGAGACACTTAATCAGTCTTATTTGAAAGAGAAATGTGTTTCCTACTTCATAAGTAATTGACTGAAACCGAACCATTAACAAATTGAATAAAGATTTTTCTAATGCCAACTAACTGCTGTTAGCAAAATTACTCTTTATTATGTCATAGTATTCAAAGATGTGCACTTGCTAAATAGAGTTGATGCACTTTTTCAGAGTGTTGCCAATTGTGGGTGCATTAGTTGAATGACATTTCACTGCCCTCAAACTTGTCCTATTATCTTCATATATTCTTGATGGAAAACAATTTAAAAGAAAATTTATTAATGTTTCCTCTCAGCTCCTTACAACTTGGTTAGGAAGACCAGTCTCATGATTAGGTTCATTGGCCAGGTCTGCAGGTCAAGAAGTATAATAAATTCTTTGTCATCCTAGCTGTGAAACTAGACTGACTTTTGTGGAGTCTAAACATGAAGGTACGGTTTGAGAGTATACCTAAATTATATAATAAAGCTATTCTACTTCTTAATACGATCTGATATCGCAGCATCATTAAAAGCACAGTGTATGAAAGGAAAAGACTGACCTAGTCATTTTTGGATTTTTGTTGAGGGTGATGAATACTGATGTATTCTGGAGACTACTTACAGGACTCAGTACACTTTATGAAAGTAGGCAGTCATTTGGATGCAGGATAACTTGAACTTAAATTCAAGAACATGTTCACATCTGTGTAATACATTTACATTTATGCAATTGAGAGACCATGTTGTATACCAGTCATCTCTGAGATTCTGACCATTTGTATATTCTTACAGATGTCACAGTAAATGCCTCTTTCTTTCTGAGGCAAGTGGTAGTGTGCTTCTTGCCTCCTATTCCTACCATGGACTAGAAGATGGCAAGGAGGGTGATTGGTTGTGAATAGCTAAAGATGCTTTCTAGTTTTGTCTACACATTGCTTGTTACAACTTTTAGTACATTGTATCTTTTAAAATATATTTTCAAATTATAATTTCCATAAACTGTATTAAATTGCTCTATGAATTTTATAATGTATACTCATAATATCATCACCATTACCAAGATTCAAAGGATTTTTGTCACCTTGGAAAGTTTCTCCATGATCCTTTGCAGTCCTTTTTTCCTCTAACCTGGCCCAAAGCAACCACCGATCTGCTTTCAGTCACCACTGATGGTATTTTCTAGCATTTTATATAAATGAAATCTTATGGATATACTTTGTGTCTGATTTCATCTACTGGATATAAGGATTTTGATGTTTATCTATTTTTCTAGCATGCTCTTATGTTTCTTTTGATTGCAGAATCATGTTTTATTTTATAGATATAATTTGTTTACCCATTCACCAGTTGATGGACATCTAGGCTATTTCTAGTTATGGACTGGATTGTTGGGTAGTTGTAGGTTTATGTTTATAAAAATATACTTCTTTTTCTAAGTGGTTCTACCCTTTTACTCCAATCTGTAATTGCTTTATGTTCTGGCAACACTTAATATTGTCAGTCTTTTTCTTTTTAACCATTCTAATGGATGGATTGTGGTATGTCATAATTTTCATTTTCATTCCTTACTAAGGATTCTGAATGTCTGTGTTTACTAGCTGCTTGTATAGCTTCTTTTATGAATTATCTGTTCAGATTTTTACCTATTTTTCTTTGGACTTCTTGGTCTTACTATTGAGTGGTAAGAATTCTTTATATGTTTTAGATATAAATACTTGTCAAATATGTGTGTGTGTGTGTGTGTGTGTGTGTGTGTGTATGTGTGTATCTGTGAAGCAACTTTCTTTTGTCAGAAATATAGTTAGTAAATATTTCTCCTAGTTGGTAGCTTGGCTTCTCATCTTAGTAGGGTCATTTGCAGGAGCAAAAGTTTTTAATTTTGTTGAGGACTAGTTTACCAATTTTTTCTTTTACAGGTTGTGATTTTGGTATTGAATTTAATAACTTTTTGCCCCTTTCTAGAATTCATTTTCAGGTGAGCACACCTCCTGAAAAGCCTATGTATATTACACAATTATGTATTTGAGATCGAACTTGTGATCTTCCTGCTTGGATAGAGGGCCAGTGGTATAATCTGTTAGTGCAGGTACTTATACAACCTCCCTGAGTGCTGGGATTATTGGTCTTGGAGAATTTTAAGAAACAATGAGATAGTGGGGTGGGTTAGATAGGAGTCAAGTAGCTCAGCTACAAGATTATTTTGTGGTAACCTGAGAAGAGATGGATGATGAGGCTCTGAACTAGGTCATGAATTTTGGAAATTATTTGGAAAATATTGTAGGAAAAATTCGATGACAAAAATACCTTGTATTTATAATGCTTTGAAGTTTCAAAAATATTTTGATTTTGTATTTTCTGTTTTGATCCTACTAATAACTCAGAAAGTGAGTTATTTCTGTTTTTAGATGAGGAAATTGACTTTCTGAAATGTCATGATGTAGCCAGAAATACATACAGTGAGTGATAGCTTACATGCAAGGAAAAACACAGTCTTTTAGTTCAGTACTTACTTATTTATTGTAGTACTGGGGTTTGGGCCTAGGGTATTTGCATGGACGTGCATTTCCAGCTCAATTTTATTTTTTTATTTTGAGGTGGAGTTTTGCTGGGGTGGAACTTACAATTCTCCTGTGTCAGCCTTCCCAGTTGGTAAGATTACAGGCATGTACCACCACAGTGCTGTCTCTAATTCCACCACACAGGGTTACTCAGTGCTTAAGCACACATTAATACATGCCTGGACCTGACTGCAATGAGCCATGTTTTGATATATTTACTTCCTATTTATCTACATGAATTGTGTTGGGTGCCTAAGTGCAAGGATAGGAGCAGTTAAATAAGTTCAATGCACTGTCTTACAAGTCCACATGAGTACCTAGAAGGTGTTTTCAATTAAGACATGTCAAATTATTTTTGGTTATGATAGTGGGAATTACATGTTAGTGGATCTGTTGCCTGACTGTTGAAAATAGTGGCTTGTGATATCAGAGATTGTGCTTACTGTAATCAGTGTTAAAGATCAATGCATTAAGGACCCTTAACATGCACTATTAAATTGATTTTTCTCTTATTAGAAATTATGGATTATGCCCCCTTTTACTCGTAAGCTCTAGAAGTGCCACACATAACAGAGCTGTATCTTTATTTTCTCATCACATCCTCTCTCACATAGATAATACTTTCATTGCTCTTTTCCACTTGGCTTTGAGTCACTGCTGTGATTCTAGCCATTGAACAGTCTTTCAAGTTAAGTGATTAGTATTCTGGTCAAATGAAAATCGTTGTGAGGCTGGCACTCTTACCAGTATAGCTAAGGTAGTTTTATTAAATCCATTATCAGGATCATGTTTTCAGAGGTGTGTAACAACTACATTTTTTAAAACTTCCCTAAATACTGGTAATGTGAAGTTTACTGGGATCAAAGCTAAAACTGTAGATTCACTCTTGTGAGGTTGGAGGAGCCAGTAACGAAGGTCTGTAGAGGCACACTGGTGCTGCTTAATATTTTAGAAGAAAAGAAACTGCCATAGTCTTTCTTCCCTGTTTTTATCTTACCTGATGAGATTGTGCTATTGTGTTAATAAATTCAAAGGAAATGTAGTTAGTTTCCATCATACCGGGGAAGCAGCTAAGGTAGAAAGTATGATAATGGCGATGTGCTGGGTTTCATCTGCTATCCAGTAGATACCAATTTGCTTGGCTTTATTCCTTTCTTCCTGTTGTTTGTAAATGTGTGAGCCTCTTACTATCTGAGCACTTGAGTGTCTCTCTAAATTAGGAGAAAGAGTGGAGGGTGAGGAGAGAAAGGCTTTGTTTAATGCAAAGATGGAATTTTTTAAAAAAGATTTTGGGAAGTAAATAAAGTACTTTTTGCTAATGTAGTATATGCTATTTACTAGTTGAAATTTGTAACCACTTAAAAATACTAGTTGTTTAAATTCTATTTTTAGCTGGACCTGGAGGCCCACACCTGTAATCTCAGCACTCAGGAGGCCGAGGCAGGAGGAGGCTAAGGCAGGAGAATCACTGTATATTTAAGACCAGCCTGGGCTACACAAGCAAGTTTAAGGCCAGCCCAGACTACTTAATGAGACCCTGTCTCAATCCCCTCTTCTATTTTTAAAACCACTGCCTCTTTTTGTGTACTTCATTGCTTAGGGGTGTTTCTTCTCTTTTTAGACAGAGTGTTTAAAGGTCACTTTTACTTTTGAATTTGACAAGCATGGCAAAAGGCCAATCTAATGAGCCCAGGGGAGAATCTGCGGAGTGTACAAGTTAAAGGAGCCCTGAACCGACTTTGTCCTAAGTCCAGGCTACCCGTGTTCATTGTTGCTGGTAGAAATTTGTTTAAAGTTGACTCTTGACATCCTCTGTACCCTCTGATTCCAATCTTCACTTGTCTTTTGTAGCTAGAGACAGTTGGATGGCAGCTTAACCTTCAAATGGCTCACTCTGCTCAAGCAAAGCTAAAATCGCCTCAAGCTGTCTTACAACTAGGAGTAAACAGTGAAGATTCAAAGGTAAGAAATAATGTCAGGATGAAATGATGTATTTTGGTAGCTCTTATGTTTTTTTTTTTGAGACGGTCTCGTTATGTAGTTCAGACAGGCCTTTAACTCACAGTGATTGTCCTGCCTCAGCCTTTGGTCTTATACTTTATTGATGGCAGAGTATTTTCTCTATGGATTTAAAATTTAAATATAAATTAAGATTAAGTAAAATTAATTAATGGAAAGATCTGTATGGTAAATTTTGATGTCAAACTTAAATGCCACTGTTATTTATCTGAAGAAATAGCTTATCTTAAAGGTACTACCATTTTTATAAGGACATTTAGCTTATCTTGAAGATACCATCTTTATAAGGAGATTTCATAATGTCTTAAATTGTGCAAAGGAAGAACTTGTTGGTGACCATATAAAATTATGATTTCAATGTTTTAGGTCTTTGTGAATATCCATTGCTGTTTTGTGTTTTAAGCTGCATACACACGGTAGGACCATTGTTTGTTGTCTAGCCAGTGTCTGGAATATGATAATGACTAGAATTGTGTTTGTGTGTGTGAAGTATATGTGTGCACGTATGTTTAAACTTCAGCTTTTGCAAGACAGAATTTTAGATTAGTTTTTATTACGTGTGATTTCTCCTTTGACACTAATTTTACAACCTGAACATGGTTATCAAAGGTTGTGAAGACTGAATGCATAGTGTATGTAAAGTGCCTAGTCCAGTGGCAAGTGCCCCGAGTGCCAGCTGCTGCTGTCATCATCAGTAACACTTCTGAGGACTAAAATAAATAAATAAGTGGGTCCTTTGGTTTAGGCCAGAGTTTTCACAAAATTCATATCCTAATGAAATTATTACCTTTTTCTTTTCCCTTTCTAAATACTCTTTTTTGTTGATTATGTTTTTATAGTTACACTTACTAGGAATTAAGGAGGGAAAAACAGTCTGGAAAGTCCTTTTTTTCCCATGAACTGGAGAAAATATCCCCCTGGCTTAGGAGAATGGTATGGAATTCACTGATAGTCTGGGACTATTTCCTGAGTGAAAATACATACATACATACATACATATGTCTTGTCTGGTTTATTTCTTATGAATACTGTATTTGTTTACTTAATTAAGTTTATTGGTACAATTTAGGTATTTACAGTGATCATATTCATCATAGGTAATTTGTACCTATACATCATATACCTTGATTTATCTTTTTCCTGGCCTCCCATTCCCCTCCCTTCCTTTCATCCCCTC